>JARHVA010003563.1:1892500-1928632 GCA_037957365.1 Torreya grandis | reverse complement strand
AGTATTCATATGATTAATATCGTCCTCTCTTTACCTCTAGTCTAACCTCTCACATAGTTGGAGTAACCTATTTTACCTATTCCTCTTCCAAAATTAGAGGATCCTATTTCACCTATCCCTCTCCCATGTGTGTTGGGGGCTCCTCTACCTATCCTTTTACCATGTGAGGAACCCACAATGCCTATTTTTCTTGTACCTATTTTGCCTATTCTCCTACCTTTGGAAGAGCATGCCATGCCCACTCCCCATATATATGTTGAGGGAATAATCATTCCAATGATATACCCTCTTGAATATCCTTCTTTGCCTAATTTCCCTCCACCAATTAAAGACAACGCCCCATCCACTACTCCTCTTTCACATATAGAGAAGTCTGCATTATCTATCCTTGCACTAATTGAGGGACCTATTATCGCTACACTTATTAAACTAATTTTACCCCTTCTATTTCCAATATAATATAAAACCTTTCCTACCCCTCATCTACATGTTGGGAAAGAAATCATACCCATTATTTATCTGCTAGAAGAACCAACTTTACTAGTTCCTCCCACAGCCAAAGAGGACCATGCCTCATTTCCTACCTCAATTGAAGAAGACCTAGTTTTGATTCTTACTATCTTTAGCCCAAAATAGAATAATCCAAAACCTTCCATCTTTCCCAATCACCTAAGTCTTATATAGAAGAAAATGTAAGGCCTATGACAACTTCTTCTAAATCCTTCTCATAGTTGGTCAAAAATCTATACTTTCTTCACTCCAAGAAGCTAGACCACTCAACATTTTAGGATTGACTTAAAGATCCCTATCCTACAAAAAAAATGTCATCCTCTAACACCAATCCCTTTTCTACCATTTACCCCAAGGATTTTTACAAATGTATAACTTCTTCACATGGACCATTAAAACCTCATACCTTTATGTTAGAACCATCACCATCACAAGCATCTATTACAATAAAGTAAATCAGATCTTTGGGTGTTCACCTAGTGTCTAATATAATCCATCTATAGGTAAAGTTATATTTTAATCCTCAACCATGAGTTGGAGCTCCACATCCTAAATAAGGGAAGAATGTTAAGCTTCCTAGACCTCACCATTCCACTCCTCCTCTACCATATATTTTGCCTTCAATCGTGGAACCCCATCCTTCCACTTTAGTTGGAGTGCTCTCTTTCTAAGTAAAATAAAAGGCAAATTTACCTCCTATTTTGCCTCTACAAATTAGTATCCCATACACATCTAGATCATTGATACCTACAACTAGAAAGGTGTCAACAAAACTAGTGGCTATGCTTTCACCCAAAAGGGTGCCATGCAAAATGATATCCATGCCTCCTCAATCAAAGAAGGTGTTTACCCCTATTATGATAATAAGTGTTAGTCCACTTGCATGCTCTTAGGCCTTTCTCCTATGCTAGTTTTTTCAATCCTCCACCATAACCCTTCTTTTGATCAAGCCTTATCAGCCTCTCAGACCAAAACTATCTTGGTTCAATGACACACAAGTTTGTTTATATCATCACTCACCTGAACATGGTATGAGAAGTTATAAAGATATCATAGTTATTCTCCAATAAAACTTTAATATGAACACATTTTTAATTAAGGAGCCTCTTTTTAACCTCCTAATTATTCCACTAGTTATATCCTGAACTCCACCTACCACCTCCCTTGAGTCCAAGACTAATGATGAGGTTGTGCCTCCTCCACCACCTCCACCTATGCTCTAGATCAACATAGTTAATATGGTGACATGATCTCAAAATAAAAAGGATAAAGGTAAGGAAAAGGCCACCACCCTTTGGGCTCATCCATTCTCAAAATATGCTCCTCCACTAGATCCTAAGATCTCTATTCTTGGTACCCCCCAACCCATATCTTCACAAGTCATTCAAGACTCAATGGTAAAACAAATTCACCAAACCTCTATAAAGATGTCTTTATATGAGTTAATCCAAAAACTCATCATAGCACTATCAATCCTTGATCAAGGCTTTAAAATCTATTAAGGTAAAACCTGATGATCTTTAACCTCTTGTAGCTTTGGTAGATTGTCTTAATAATATTACCCTAGTTTCCTTTTGTGATTCAAAAATTGTAGCTCTTCACTCGAGAGACCAAAACCCTACACTTTTTATCATCACATATATTGATAAAACTCATGTTAAGATATTCATGATTGATAGAGGTGTTATTATTAATATTATCTCCACTCATGCTTACAAATAGCTATCACTTCCCAATAATTACATGTCACAGTCCAATGCAATACTCCATTCCTTCAATGATACTACAATAACTACTATGGGTACTATATTCTTGTATATATGTATGGGTCCTTACACAATCCTTAAACTCTTATAGGTAATCAAAGGAGATCTCTAATAAAACATATTTCTTGGATGGCCTTAGATCCATGCCATGGCATGTGTTCCTTTGACTTTACACCGTTGTGTCAAATTTGAACGTGGTGGGCAAGTGTATGTTATTCCCATAGACACACCTCTTTTCAAAACATGAAACATGAATTATCATCCCAATGATGTCCTCATTCCATTGAAAACATCTTCCTCTTTGCATTCTACCATTAAATCCTTAACAAACTTGACTACCCCAGTTACTCAGATGCTAGTGACACAAATTCCTGACAATGACCCCATAGAAGACGCTTTAAAATGCCTTTCACTTGGAGAATATTGCTTGTTGACACTTGACATGTTCTATGCTCCATAAGAGTATGGAAAACTTCACATGCACCCCAATTAAGATCCCCATATTGGGAAGGTCATCATGTATGGTCCCCTTAAATTTTGAACTAATCTCACATATGTGGGAATCAATTAGGCTCTTACTATCAAAAATCCCTTCTCTTCACCATAACCTTTTACCTATTACTTATCATTCCTAGGCAAACCTAGTTTTTCTCACACCTATCTTTATAGGTGTGATTGGAAAGGATTCAAAATGTGTCTCTATGAGTAGGGTTCTCATACACACATTCAATATCCCATCAACAAGACCATTAAAGATGCTAAAAATTAGTATGGTGTGGGTTTTGACGAACCAACAAAACCCACCAAGGTATCTCATATCAAGGAGCCACTCTCTCCTTCTCCATCCTCTCCTCTTAAACCACCATCACCTATAAAATCAAAGGTATCCATACCTCCTAGTTTTTTTCAATAAATGCCATTCATTTAGGACCCTTGACCTATCATCTAGGTGAGGAGACAAGGTCCTTTCCTCTCAATTATCTTGAAATGATTGATGAAGACTCTCCCACTATTAACACTATCCAATGTCAAGATGATGATGTTATTCTCACCTACATGCATATAAACAATTACTATATATAATGATCACTCGCATCTAAAATGAAAATTATGTTAAATGAATCAACCATTTACATTTATCTACCCTTTCAAGATAACCCATGAGTCCTCAAGATTGGCCAATATTTAGATTCCCTTAAACAAAATAATTATTCCACTTTCCTCTCTGATCATAGTAAAGCATTTGCTTTGTCTTATCATGACATTCCTAGCATTAACCCCTCTATCATCACCCATAATATTATACCAACTATGATGCTAAGATTATTAAGTAAAATATTCATAAGATGAACCCTCGTATTACTCTCCTTGTCAAATAAAAGCTCTTATGCCTCCTCTATATTAACTTTATTCAACCCATTGACTATCTACAATGGGTTTCTAATATCAACCCTATCATAAAAGTGATAGGGGGAATATACATATACACTAACTACCATGATCTAAACCTAATTTTTCCAAAGGATAACTTCCATTTGCAAAGCATCAACCAACTTGTTGACCTGACAAATAGCCATAAGATGTTATCTCTTATGGATAGGTTCTTGAGCTACAATCAAATCCTGATTGCTCCTAAATATCAACATAAGACCTCCTTCATCACCCCATGGGTGACTTTATATTATTCAGTCATGCCTTTAGACTTGAAGAACACTAGTGCTACCTACCAATGCACCATGACTTATATTTTTCATGACCTCCAACATAAAATTATGGAAGACTATGTGGATGACTTACTTGAAAAGTCTAAACATCACTAAGATTATTTGGCAATTCTCAAAATCATATTCACTCATCTCCTAAATGGTAACATTGGGAAAGGGAATAAAAATTCATATATCACCACAAAAATTAATTGCATATCAATAATGATTGAGATAAATTCATATTTTTATTCACATTTAAATTGTTATATAGGATAGAATGGAATCTAATTTCCTCAAATACTACTTCATTCATTCTTTACAATAATTTTATGTAGAATAAGTGTAATGAGGAGCTTATTTTTTTGAAAAATCCTCTTGTGTCATCCAAAATTTATTAGGATAATGAACACAAATTTTCAACATGATTTGATTACAAAATACAATTTATTTGATAAGTGTGATGAGTGTACAAATATGTACAATCAATGTTGAGCCACCACATGCCTATAAACACTCTAAAATCATGAAAAGTAACATAAAAGTCATAATTAATACATTAAAAGTTATCATGCACATTAATATTCTAACATATTGTAATTATAGTAATATCCTCAATTATTATTAAGCATTTTTCATGATAAAAAGGAAAAATTAAAACATCCACACTAGAAATGAGCAAGAAAGCTAAGTTAATAAGTAATGCTATGAAACTTTGAGTTACTTTAACTGGTATGCTCACACATGACCACAAGACTAGGGATTTAATCTAATTTATCCTACCATTTTTGTATGTGGATCAGATTATATGGTCACATCATTACCTTTTTGTCTCAAAACTCTCAAATAACTAGTCATTGATGAATATGTGTATTTACTATATAATAGTAGTAGATTCTCAAAATATCAATTGCATTATACACTATTACAAAATAAAGTGCATGAAAAATTTAAAGGGTAAAAAGATGAATTTTTCCATTTTGAATTAATTAATATTGATATTAAAAATAATTCCTTCAAAAAAATCACCAATCTTCTACTTGCAACTAGATAATGCTTTGTGTGACAAAAAATCATATTTTGTTTGCATTTTCTTCCACGTTGATATTAATAGGGGTATTCAAAATAGTTTATGTAATATTCCTTATAGTGGGACACTATCATGAGGATATAGATGAGAATTTTGGAATAATATCAGCATCATCATGGAAATTAGAGGCATTTTATTTGTTGCATATAATTTATAACTATGAAACATGTCAAAAGGGATCAAGTACATTCACTCATTACCTTATTGAGTAAATATATGGCTTAAAGGAATTTTTGAAGCCACACTTTATAGATATAAATCAAAGTATAATGGGTATTATCAAACCTAATATGTTAAGGTTCATGTTGATGGAATATAAAGAACAAATCAAATATATGTAATGGTCTTGTCCAATCTCAATCTGGTGTACAAAATATAATGGTGAGATAGAATTTCCATAAGGGAATCCTCTTATATAACCTTTAAAATAACTCAAAAAGATGGAATATCTAAATAAGGAACTAAAATCATATATTAATTATTATGGAGAAAGTACATTATTCATAGGTAGAGAATATTGACTTCAAATATATCATATTAGAAAAATATTTTATGTGATTTGGATAGACCATTTTAAAATTATATAAGCATATAAAATGTTTGTTTTTTACTAAAAAAAATCTCAGACAAAAATTTATAAGACCAAATATTAACCAAATCTAAAAAAATTCATATGGAAGACTATAGTAATCAAAATATTCCAAGTAATAATGATATATAAATGGTTCTATATGTTAAATACTTAAAGAAAAATTCAATCCATTTATGGTTTTGTATGTGAGATATATTATTTATTATGAAGAAAAAATTAAAACGAAAATATATGGATGGGAAGGGTAGGTGGAAATATTTACCTCAAACTAGAAGGTGAGAATGTGGCTAGAAAGGTGAGGATTCAATATTGAAAACCTACAAGTAGACTAGAAATTGGAGAATTATGTCATTATTGGTTAAGGCCAAATAAAAAATGGACCAAATTAGACAAAATTAAAGGATATGTTTATGTTGATAGTATCATTTAAGCATAGACACCAAATAAAGCATGGATAGGAGAATCAATCCAGATACTTGATTAAAGACATGAGGCCATTAAATTTTACCTTAAGCTACTTGAATATGTTAATGAATGTTAATTTACTTGGTGAGACTAATGAATATCACAAGTTAATATGTGATATCATCTTGTCTTGAGATGTGTGTTTATTAAAAATCATACTCAATCAGACCCTACAATCAATATACTATTTTTTGCTATGAATCAAACATTAATATTTATTTCATTGAATTATTTTTCACTAATAAATTTTTTATTATTTTCATTATCTCAAGCTCATTGAGTCTCATAAAATCTAAGTGGAATTATTCCATAGTTATCAGGTTCAACCAAATGTGGACTAAGTTTGGTTAAATTCAAACCTTAAACTGATTGAATTTATCTAGTTTAGCTTAGAGGATTTTAAAATATTATATTATTTTATTTTATTTTAACATAGGGTGCAAGGGAAATGAAAAAATTTCCATCATGGAATTCAAACCCTAGATCTACGTAGAAGAAATTGAATAGTTCTGAGTTATCGAGTAATAATCACATATATATTGTGTCTATTTTATTTTTCATGTACATTGGAGATACATAGGATGAAAAAATATTGTTCTTAAAAATGTTTTGATATTTTTTTAGTTAACCTAAAAATTAGTATTACAAATGTAAAATAAAAAAATTATAGCCCTAGAACATGGAAGATGAATTTCTTGTTGCTGGAAAAAATATTTTCATAAAATTTTATTATCATTGTAAATGGTGTATGAACCTAAAAAATAACATTTAAAAAAAATGAATACATTAAAAATATTTCTACACTAAAGCTATGATGCCTCCAGTCTTCCCCCCATCCTTGTTCATGATGGAAATGAGCCTACAAATCTTAGGTTGATTTTTATGTGATGAATTCTTATAGATTAAGTAAACTTTTAGTGTTTCCTCAATCTTATGGTTGTGATATAATCTAATCTAAGCATGGAGATTTATTGATCCACTTTTTGATGGAAAAGTGTTTTAAAAACAAGTTATGTTTTATTAAAGTGTTTTTATGTTGGCTTAAACTTTATTATTTTGTGTTCCTTATGTTTTTATGTTGAGTTAATTTTCTAAATAGAGATGTCACTATGAAAATTATTAGGTATTACTATGAAAAATATGGGGAATTATGTGATATAATAATAGAAACATTGGAATAGAATAATACACTACTTAGAACCAATAATAAAGATATTGGAATATGATATCATACTAGTTTAAAACTAATAATAATATTGGAATCCAAATTCATCAATTACAAAACTAGAAATGGAAATATTATAAGTCCAGATTGAGGTGCATCTATCCAAACTTAATGAAATGATGGTTATCACACCAAACATATTTATTTATATCATTAGTTTTATAGTCATTTTTATAATCATAATCATGAAAATCATATTATTCATAAACATAACTATTATCATTAATAAGACATGTTTTATTACTAGTCCACTCATTATCTACAAATGATATTTATGGATTATATAGTACCTTAATGTTATACACTTGGAAAACTCATACCTTGGTTTTTCTTCTCAATTTTTTATCTTTCCCACTTTCATAAGTCTCACATATAGTATATCTTATTCCCTTTGGCCTATATCTCTTAATTTGACCAGTATTATGTTGATGACCCAGGCATTCTATATTACCTAGAATGATTAGAATTTACTTATCTTCCATCTCTTCAAGTTCTAGACTTATACCTAATTTAATACACCCTAGAAACTAATGTCTAGGATATACACTAGTGTTGATGTTAGTGTCTTGACCCAATGTAAGTGTCTAGTGCCCTAAAGTCATTTAATTTTCAAATGAAACATATCCTAATGATTAGTCTAAGTTATTTAATGAAAGTTACATCCCAAAATGGATTGATATAAATACAAGATCAAATCTCATTCATTCCTTAGATATAAAATACCAAAAAGACTAATGCAAACTATCAAAATCACTCTATCAAACATTCAATTAAAAAGACTTCCATACTTACATACTAGTCATAGGTAAAACATGTCTCTATAGTTGAAGTACTTAAGGAGTAATATAAGAGCATGATTTTCCAATTTAAAATATAGATCTCTATTTTACTTTACACATATTACATGATTCACACACAAGATAACATATAGGGGATATGTTAATCAATGTGAGCCCCTATACATAGTATTAGATATGCAGGCAAAACTAAATGATAGAGGGATCTTTGGGGTCATCTCGACATTATGTGCCCACTAACCCATTTTTCCCCAAGGTGATAATGAAGATTAAGAACTAGGGTTTGGAAAATTCATAAGGAATGATAATCCATGACCCATATCTAAACAAACTAGAACAAAAGTGAATTCAAATTGAGAAGAATTCATGTGGTCACATCACTTTTCAAAAGGTATTCCATACATAAAATGTGCATTAAACCCAAAAAATGACATCAATGTAACCATCCTAGGTTGATGTTAATATCTAGATATCCAAAATCATTAGAACATCCATAATATACTTAGTTGGTTTTAACGAGTTTCCATAATCTCCTTCAAGTCTACTTTTTGGATATTCTATATCCAACACTATGATAGCATTAAAACCAACTAAGTATATTATGTGTTTGTCATTTTATGTATATTTTAGCTGTACTTTCTATATTTATCCTATAATCAACATAATAAATTGTGTATTTATATTTGAGTTTATCTCTTAATTGGCCTACTATAGATCTGATTAACACCCTCATGCATTATCATTTATATATTATTAACCCTATTAACACTAATTTAAGATTATTGCATCTAATTTAGGATTAAACATTTGGTGAGATTCATCTTTGACAAACCCTAGGTCCATTAGCATTTTATAATTTTGTTGTTGTTGATATCTAATTGCTATAATATTACAGTCATGTTTGCGACATATATATCTATAAATTATTTCATATTCTGATAACTTTGCAGTGCTTATTACCTATTATATCTCATTCCTAGTTAAATCCATTCAATCTATAAGAAATTCAAAACTTCCATTATTGCATATTCCTTCTTGTTAATGTTTAAAATGAGATTTTATGTATAATTACAAAGTACCAAAGGGAGTTCATGAAAAAATTATCTTATTTAAGTAATGTTACCACCTAGACCAAGGATGGTACTACCAAAACCTCACTCTTGGACTTGTTGCATCACTCAATCCATTACAAGGATATCTTTTTATATGAATAGCATATTTACCTACTCCCTTGTAATGTCAAACCACCATATGTGGCATTTGTCTTAAATTATATATAATATAATGAAAATAATATAACCTTTGAAAAAGTATTTACTGTAGACACCTAAAATTGGCTAAAAATTACTTCATACTAGACTTTAGACCGATACTTACCAACCTTTGCAAATCTAGCCTAAGAATCACTAAATGTCTCAAATTTGGCTTCACAACATGCAATTTGGCATATAGACCAATTAAATGGGGGAAATTCACACATCAATTAATTTAAATATTGAAAAATGCTAAAATCCATAAATAGAATTAATTGAAATGTAAAATCAAATCAAATGCCTAATTGAATCATCCATGAGAAATTAAATGAATTATCAAAAATGAAATTTAAAAATCAAAGAATATCTTAGGAATTCATAATTACCTTTTTGTGAGTTTTTAGATCTCCTAAAATATCTTGAAATGCCTATTCATTGTTAATCATGATCATTTAATATCTTTTAACTATACTATGGTTAATTAACTCAAAAATGTAAGGTTTGAACCCATTTCATGCTCTAACTATACCTAAACTCCCCATGGGTTGGGGTTAGTTTCAAAACCTATAAATACAAGCCTAGACCTTTTCATTTGGAGAGCTTAGACATAGTAATGTTATAATGTTGGTTTTATGACAAGATTGGAAATAATAGAGTTATAATGCCAAAATTGTGAATTAAAAGTCAAGCCATCAAGCCATCAAGCTACATCAAGCAAGCATGAGCCAAACCATGGTGTTAAGGGGAGAAGGAGCCAAATAAATTCATTTTATAAAGACCTCTTCAGCATAAGATGATAAATCTAATGAAGAAATATCTTGGAGCATTGAGGTAAGGTAAGAATGGTTTTTTTCTTGCACTTTATTTGTGCTTTGTTAATTAGTTTTCTTCACTAATCTCCCCCCCTTTATCTAGGTAAGATAGTGTTATGCATGTTAATGTGTTTCCTTTCATTTTTATTTAATTATGAAGCTAACACATGATCTAACCACTCTTCTTGGATTCCTTGATAAAAAAAACACACCTAGTGGGAAAACAAGCATCCCATGTAGCATAGAGATGAAGATGCAACTAAAAAATTGTATTTTGAATGCTTGAATTATTTCAAATTTGTATTTTTAGCTTTTTATTTCTAGATTTTTAATTCTTGATTTAACTCAGATCCACATAGTGATCAACATAGATCAAGCCTAACCAACATTGGTTTTATGTGATCATTATTATTTCAACCCAACTAAGCTCAGTTTTGTGTAAACATTATTGATCAATATGAAAGGAAAAACATAGTTTACAAATATTTCACTTTGATTTTTTCTAGCATTTCTAATCATTCTTTCTTAGCATCTTTGATCTTTAAACTCTCTATCTAATATTTACCTTTTAATTTTTGTTGAGTTTTTATCTAACCATTGCCTAACCTAATGTTTTAATCTATTTTGGTTTTGCCTTTGGGTTCACAAGTTGACTAACATCAGTCTTAATCAATCGGTATCAGTCATTTACCATCATTATCAATTCTATTTAAAACTGACCAACATCAATTGTCTTAAATTGGCATCGATTAGTTTGGACCAAGCATGATCACTATGTTTTCAAAAATAAATCTTGAGAGTTAATTTTTCAACGTTCATTTTCTCATAATCAAAATTGCTTCCAATAAAATGGATACTATCCAATAATCATAGGTCTAAGATATGTTTTGAACCTCAATTTGCTAGTTTTATCTAAAGAACATTTCATTTTGGGATTTTAAAAGGAATCTAGCTAAATCATTCACATTTCATTTTTGTGTTAAAATGAACATGTTAGATCTTAAACATTTTGACATTAGTGTTTAAAATTAATTGGAATGCTTAATTCTTGAATACTTAATTTTGGTGTTTAAAAAAGAACTTAGGATAAATCTTGAACATTTAGGTTTCGAGATTAAAATTAATTAGGTGGTTTTTCTTAAGTTATGGTATAATTATTTCAATATTTCACACTTAAGCCAAGGGGCCAAGTAAATAACATCATCACATTTAAATTATGTTCCTAAAATCAATCTTTAATCATAATTGCTTATAAACTATTTATTGATTACTTATTTTTTTTAAAATAATAGTGCATGTATATTATCCCCCATCCCCTACATAGACTTGAGTGTTAAAAACTGCCTTTTTATATACTTGGTTACTAGTCTAATTCATATAACTAAATTTACATAGGCTCTCCCAAAAACCCATATGGTATTGGGTGATATAAAAGTAACCCTAAAGTCTTTCTACTAATCATTTATTTTCATGCAGTTTAGCTTGTGAAGGGATGCCATTATCTCTTATGAGTTTTCTATGGAAGCATTGACCTGAGGATTCATCTCCTATTAGTGTTTCAACCCTATTCCATGGTGGGTTATACATACTACTAGAACTAGGGGATAAATGACTAACCTCTCCTTTAATAATGAAGCCTTGAGTCAGGTCTGGTTAACCAAGGGATTCCACTAAGCAGTCCATGGATGGAATCATCATGTAAAGGAATAGACCCTTGCACGATAAATCAATCAATATGAACTCAATTTATGTGATGATTCTCTTGTTTTATCCACACTTCAGATCAATTTAGATGGTCATAACTTGTAAGTTTTAGTCAACCCTACTTGCCACACCTTGATAGGATCTAGAACGATTAAACTTAGTTGTATTTTGGTCATTTATTCCTTTATTTCTTAGTGTTGTGTCTAAAAGTGTGTTTGTTTATACCATGTCATGAATGATTTTATTTTTCTACACTACTCCCTTATTTGATGAGGAATTATACCATCCATTTGACACATTAATTTAACTTAGAAGACTCTTAGTGTCAAAAACATTGAGTGTGGCACTTAATTGAAATGGGTAATGTTATGCTACCAAAATCATTTTCAAGATTTTATTCCCTTTAAGTCTTTGAAACAAACCATTATTACATCTTTTTTGGGTGATAAATCCATTATGTTGTTCAAATTATTTCATATATTTATCTTATCTTGTGTCTAAATTATCATTTTTTAAACCAATCAAATATGCCTTGTTAGATCTTTATTTAACACAATAATGTTTTTCAAATTTACCTAGTTTATTGGTCATTAAATCCTAAGTTTTATTAAGTTGAGTCTTAGATTAAATTTTACAATTTTAGATCCAAACATTGATTTATTTTTATTTAGGCCTCAACACATAGGGGCTAATACATAGATCTTTCTCTTTTGGGCTACATAACTTAGGTTAATTTTTTACCCAAAATTTGAGAACTACATTGTTTGTGCCTTTATTTGATAGAATCAGTCTATCTTCAATTACATTTTATTTTGTGTTGTATACCAATTTTAACATGTTTTTGTCTAGAATCAAGTGCCTCATTTGTGCCAAAGTGTTCCAAGTTTGTTATATTAAAAATTATCTATATGTTTAAAGTCTAGCTTTTGATGTCATGTTTGGCTTAAAACATAGCATATGCCTTGTTTGAGCCTCACTTTTGATGTTTCATTTGGAAAAAATTCCTAATGAATATTTTCCCTTTCCTAGTTTAGATCTACTTGAAATATATTTGAACTTAGACTTTGGCATCTTGTTTTTAGTTCATTTTACTTGACCTTGTTTATGTAAACTATTTAACATTAGACATTTGACATTATATTATTTTTACCAAATATTTACATAAACCATTTGGATATACAACTACACTCCTTTTGACCAAGTTAGACATAGTTGAACCCTTTTGTCTTTTTAGACATATATTTTCATAGTTTTGAGAACTTTATCCTCTCTTTTGTCACAAAATATTTTCTATTGATTTGACCATGTCTCACTATACATGTAGTGTAGCTATGTATAATCCAAGATATGTAAATATTATCATGAAAGAGGAATTTATTTAAGACCCTTATGGAGATGATGTTGTTTGGGATATGGAATTTTATCCACTATACAACACTCAAATAAGGGAATAGAGTCAAGATCCTTTTCCCAATTATTTGGTTAGTATTCCTTCATACACAAAGCAAGACCGAGAATAGATGGACTAATATTTGGATATCATACCTTCAATTTCAAAACTAGTCCAAAAATAACTTTATTAAGTTACAATGTTGTTAGCCTATGATCCTAATAAAACCATAGACGTAGGGCATGATAACTTATAAAATCTAGTAAGATCTCCTTCTAATATATCTTAAATTGAATAGGTCTCTTCTAACAACCCTAATTCCATTATAAAAATGTCATATAAAGTTTTGTGTATGGTTTTTGGATAAAGGAGACTCATGGAGGACCAATTATTTTAAATGTAGAAAACATACCATACCTATCAAAACCTAGAATGTAACATTAATAATATGGTCATGTCTAATATACCTCTTATTCGGTCACTTCCTTCAATAGGCTTCTTAATTGAGTTGACTAATCAAGAAAATAGGGTTTAGACCTAGTTATGAAAATAACCTCAACAAAAAACATGTTTAATACCCTAACCATTGAGGAAGTGTCTTCTGATTATATGTAAAATAGTGAGCAAAACATAGTGGAAAATATGCAAGTAATGTCTAATTTAAACCAAAGTGGTGTTAGTGCATAAAAAATAGTCTATAACAAATTATGATTTTAAAAAAACATTGTGAGTGGTTCATAAACTCAAGGAATAATATTTTATACTTCATAACTTTAACATACTACCTCTAAGCTATAAATAGTTTCTTCTTCAAGCACCCAACATCAAGGATTAAGTAGTTAATCAATGACTAGTTTCATGCCACAACAAAATGTGATGAATCTTATTCTGACCCAATAGTTGATGAGTAATATTGAATAACAATAGTCACAATCTAATTTACCCACATAGCTAAGGCAAAACATATTTCCACCTCAACAGGGATAACAAATTTTTCACCTTGATAGGTAGTAATGAACATACCTCTTCAATCATAGACTAATATGCCAATCCAAAACTGAATGATGTCTAACCAATAATGTGTAAATATTGGTCAGTGATAGATGTTGAATCTCTAACATGCATCCACTTCCTAATAGGGATTCATCAAACCAAGAAGTTTTAGTGTTCCTCAAGTACCTATTAGGAAACAATTAATTTTTATGAAAAATATGCCACAAGTTTAGAGATAGGTTCTTGTTTCATAATTTCCCCTCAATAAACAAGGTATGACTAGTTAGAAGCATGTCCCTATTCAACCTCAATAGGCATAATAGATTTATATTCCTTCATCCTAACTATAGTATTCCCAACACTAAGCTTACATACCTAATCCTAAATAGAATATTGCACTATGATATGTGTAATTTCAACAATTACACCCTAATTTGTGAATGCATATTCCTAGTCCATTCCCTAACCAATCCAACATTCCCTAAAAAATACCTCCACTCTACCTTGGTCAAAGTAATCCAATTTTGACCATCTAGCCTCCACCTCAATAGGCCAATGATCTCACCGATTTCCTCTCATTGCAACTATAATAAATTAAGGATGTGATCATCCTCATTCAAATGGGGAAATAACCTAAAAATTTCAAGTTGGATGATGTGTATTCATACCTTTTCAACATGGATTACTTACAAATACCATTTCCTCTAGGGTATGAACCACCCGATTTTGACAAATACAAGGGGAAAAGTGACCCCAAGGCCCATTTAACGTAATTCTTTATTGTGTGCCAACTAGTGGCCTATAGCAACATTTATCTATTATTTTTGTTTTCATGAAGCCTAGTAGGAAAAGAATTAGAATGGTTCCTAAAGTTACCCAAGAATTTATTATTTGATTTTGATGATCTATTAGACAAGTTTATATAGCTCTTCTCTTAACATATCTAACAATATATTTCATTAATAGACTTAACATAAAAAAAAAATTGGAGAAAGCTTCATAAGTTATTTATAGTGATGGAGAACCCTTGCAAACTAAATTACCCACAATCTACGAGATAAACAACTAGCCACTATATTTACCAAAAACCTACATAGTGAGATATCTTACAATTTGTAGTTGAAGTTTGCACACACATTCAAATTAATCATTGACAAATTTTTGGTCATTGAAATATCCCTCATTAATAATGGAACATTAAAATACCATCATCTAATGAGAACCAGAACCAAAATCTAGTCTAAGTGAAAGTATCACAATAAACACATGACAATAATTTTGACAAACCCAATATATTTAATCACAATAAGAATGTTTTATGGAGTAGAGTAAAAAATTCATGACATGTCCAAATGGTACAACAACTATTTGTATAACCTATGATACATATGCACATACCTCCCAACCAACAACCTCTTAAACAAATTTAGTAGGATAGACTAGTACAATAAATAAAACAAACGTAGCAACATATGCCCTTGAGAAACCCTCCTCTAAGAAGAAATATGCCAACTTGGCATGTATTTAATAACTTTAGAGAGCCTATTAAATCAATGTTTCACAATCTTGTTATAGCTAATCTAATTAAATGTCCTATTATAAAAGGGCAAATTTCTAAGGGCACTAACATTCTAGGCTACTATAGGCCAAATGAATTCTATGAATAACATCAGGGCAACAGAATATAATTTGTAGTAATATGTGAAAATTAAACATGTGATCAAAAATATGATTGAAAATATAGAAATCTCATTGAATCTTGGAGATTCCACATCTAATCATAACCTCAACATCTATTAGAATCCTTTTCTTTAACATAAAAACCAACAACAACAATAGTGGCTAGTGTAATAATAACAATAGTAGAACCAACAACATCAAAACAATGGATAGTTACAAGGCCAAAATAAGGTAAGAAACTAATAGACCTACCATGTAATTTTACATAACTACAGCTCAATTTTAGGCCATATTATAGGGGGTCACATTAACACCATTTCCATTAATACAAGACCAAGTGCTAATTAGACAAGATTATTGCTAATAATTCCTAATCAGCTAGCCTATTATAATAATCCTTCATTGACCTAGGACTACATATAAGATAACCAACAAGTAGGAATTCCCATGATTTGAACTTATACTGATAACTTTTCATTATCTTTTGACCATGCATAAGTGCACCAAAAACCAAGGCTTATCCTATTTGGTCCCCTTCCACCATCATTTTTTAGCAACAATGGTCTTGTACCTAATCATAATCATGAAATCACAACTCAATGGTCAAGGATTACCATATCAAGCCCACAAACATATGCCACTTCACCCATCATCCAACCAACCATTCTACCTTAGATCAAGACATTTACCACTATCTAAGAAAATATGTTTGACATTGTGGAATAATTTCAAAAGAATGGCAACACAAATATCATTTTTTATTTTTTGTGTACATCTACAATTCACAAAAACATCTTGATAGAATTATTTGGCTAATACAAAGTTCCCAATGACATATCTCCTGATAAAATTCAATTTTTGGTTAGACAAATAGCTCCAGGACAACAAGTTACCTTCAACCAAATTAATATGTCATCCCTTGGCCCACTACATAATAACCCATTATACATCAAAGTTTACATAAAGTGGCATAAAGTGAAATGTGTCCTCATAAATAATGGACAAGTCTTGAATTTTTTATCTCTAAAGCTCATAAAGCTTCTTGGGTACATGACAATAGATCTCCAAGCACAAAGAATCACAGTCAAAACCTATGATAATGAAGAACAAGAATCATAAGGCACCATCAACTTATCAGTTATCATTGGGCCCTTGACCCATGATACACTTTGCCATGTGTTAAATCTCATTTTTTCATATAATATGCTTTTGGGTAGACCTTGGTTACATGAGATTCATGCATTCCCATCATCATTATACTAGTGTATCAATTTCTCCCATTCAGGAATGGACGTTACTATTTTACGAGATTTACATCCATGTGAGCATTGTAAAAATTTAGAGGCTAAATACAAAATCTATAACTAAAATTTTATAATGAATCTAGTTGCCAAAAAGGATAAGGGGAAATTAATAATTATTTATTTACTAGAGGTTAACTACATTGACCCTAATACCCTTGATTTAATTTCCCACATGTCACTTCTTCAAATGTCCAATCATTAGACCATATCAGCTAATGGCCCACTATAATACTTGACCCATGACACCTTTCACATTTAAAATATTTCATAGAACCCTAAGTCCATTGAAATACAAAAATCCAAACCAATAATGCAATGTAAAATAAAAATCAAAGGCCATCAACATAGTCTAGTTTCTATCACTTTCATACTAGCCTATAGCCAAGAATATGACCCACTCAAAGGTGATGAATCATGGTTATGTAATGAAAAACTAACCAATTTTTACAAAAAATCCTGATATATCATTCCTAATCAGATCATGGAGAACCAAGATTATGAATGATGAGGCCTTATGCCAAATCAATAGGGAATACTTGAGCCAATTTCTATGACAAGGTACAAAAGAACCTATGGACTTGTATTTAAATTGCCTAGGGGTGACTCTAAGTATCTTATTCAAGTTATAATGTTAAATACTAATAGCAATGATGTTAATATTAGAATAGATTATGATCATATCCAATTTGATGACCTAACCCATACCAATTTATTTAAAAATAACATCAATTTTACCCTTCAACTAGTCATTCATCATAATCCACTACCATTATATTATCCCCAACTGATAGACTAGGACCAACAAGAATCCAATATGCCAGTTGATGAGTTTCAAAATGATGAGGTCTTCTATGATTTTCTATGCCTTAAGGATAATGGTCCATTGGGATACCACAAAAAATGGTTCTGAATTAAGTTGGATCATGAAGCCTATTTTGGAGAATGACTGGACACACTTAGCCAAAATCAAATAAATAAAACATTGAGGTCCCAAAGTGAAAACCTCTTTGAGGTGATTTTTGACCAAGGAAAAAGTAAAGATGAAGGCCAGCCTAGTGGTGAAAACCTATTTAAAGTTCCATTAGATGGGGGTTTTCAACATCATTTAAATATAGACTAGGAGAGCACCAACAATGAACTTGTCTATAGGTCTGAGTTTAGTCCTGAATAAGAATAGGATTTTGATCAAATCATCCAAGTAAACAATGATGACAAACTTATATATGGGTATAATTTCATTCTTGAAGAATAAAAATCCTTTGATTGAATCATTTAGGAGTTTCTAACTGTATTTGTTACATGTCCATCCCTCCATTTAGGGGATTATAATTCATCATAACTTGGAGAACTCAAATAACTAGTCCTAACAAAGGACTCTAACATTGCCAAATAGTTCACATCTTTGCCCACTATTTTTAAAGATGGTTTGATGCTTCTAGTGGAAGATAATATAGAGGTAAAAATTGGTATTCTAGATGACTAAAAATGGATCAAGTTAGGTACATTATTCATTGAGGATAAATGTGAAGTCCTTACATCCCTATTAAGGGAATTTGTAGATATATTTTCATGGGCATATTCTAACATGCCTAGTGTGGACCCTCCCTTGATTATTCACCACCTTATGGTACATCCTCATGCTAAACTTGTGAAAACAAATTATGCAAGATGCATCCTTACATTATTGTATTAGTGAAGAAAGAGTTGGGAAAGCTCTTGGAAGTGAGATGCATTAGGCTAATTCAATACTCTAAATGGGTCTCCAATATTATGCTAGTTTGTAGAAAGCTAAAAGGAATCAAAATCTACACTGATTTTAGAGACATTAACAAATCTTGCCCTAAGGATTACTTTCCTTTACCAAAAATTAACATTATAGTCAACTCCACAATGGGTTATGAGATTATTTTATTTATGGATGGATTCTCATGCTACAATCATATTATAATCGCATAATAAGACAATGCAAAATAACATTCACCATTCTATGTGGAAAATTATGTTATCAAGTTATGACATTTAGTCTTAAGAATGTAGGGGCCACCTATACAATAGCCATGATAGTCATATTTCATGATATGATGCATAGTATTGTTGAATACTATGTCAATGACATACTAGGAAAACAAATACCATGGATGATCATCTAGCAGCACTAAGGAGGATATTTGAGTGACTATTAAATTTCTTGGCTTCATTGTGTCTGGCTAAGGCGTTAAATTTGATATAGCCAAAGCATAAGCCATAAAAAAAATTCCACCACCAACCAATTTGAAGTAGCTCCATAGTTAGTAGGTCAAGATACAATCTATTTAATGCTTGATATCTTAATTTGGTCAATAAGTTCCATCCTTTTACACATATTTTGAATAAATGTGTGACATTTATTTGAGATGATGATTGTTAGAAAGATTTTCAATAGATAAAGTACTATATTGTAAATCTACAAGTTTTATGACCTCATATTCTAGGTAAACCATTCCTTGTATACATTTCAATGATAGACAAAGCCTTGGGGGAACTTCTCACTCAATATGATGATAATAAAAAGGAACATGTCATGTAATATCTAAGCCATAAAATTTTTGTATATGAACACAGTTATATACCCATTGAAAAAGCCTATTTAACAATGGTATTTATATCTCAAAAAGTATGACATTACATGTTTAATAATAAGACCATGTTCATTTAAAAAGTAGATCTGCTTAAGTATCTACTAACTAAGACAGCTTTACAAGTCCATATGGCCAAATGTATCATGCTTCTAAGTGAGTTTGAAATAGAATATGTGAACTATAAACCTAGCAAGGGACAAGTTCTTATAGATAAGCTTGTTAAAGCACCCCTTATAGACACAAATCTACTAACATTCTAATTTTTTGATGAATCCATCATGACCATCATTAAAACACCTCTTGAGGAGGAACATTGGAAGCTATATTTTAATAGGTCATTCATAGCACATGGATCAAGAGTAGGAATTTTATTTATCATTCCATAGGGGTATATAACCCCTAAGTCATTTAGAATAAATCTTATTTATACCAACAACATGGCCAAATATAAAGCACTCATTATAGGGCTGAGATAGCTAGTATAATGGAACATACATCATCTAAAGGTTTATGGTGATTTTTAATTAATCATAAATAAAGTTAGAGGCCATTTTTAGACTAAATATGACAATTTGGCTCCGTACAAGGCCATGGTTGATACTCTCAAGTAGCAGATTGATGACATCTAGTTTGAACGTATACTAAGGGATAATAACAGAACAAAAGATGATATGGCTACCATTGAATATATAATTCAACATACAAATATAGTAAAAGACTACTAGTGTTTTGTTGAAAATATGCTAGTGTCAACTCATGAACCATCAACCATCGTGATGATCTATGATATTATTGGTCCCAGATCTATGTGGTATTCAAACCTATACATTTATCTCCACAACTATATTATGCCACCAGACTTATACTGCAAGTAATATAAATCCTTCATTCATCATTCCCAATGTTATACCTTACTTATAATAACCCTATACCACCATAGTTTTGATGCAAATCTAATTCATTATTGACCTTTGATAGAATCTATATAAGTGTTATGAGAAGTTCATAAAGGGTTATGTAGATCCCATACCAATAGGGCCATTCTATCTAAAAAGATCTTACATACTAGGTACTATTAGCCAATGATGGATGTAGATGTAACTTTTTATGTCAAAATATGTGATAAATGTCAATGGCATATCAATCTCATTTATGCCCTAGCCAAGACTTTGAGACCAATGTTGACACCATGACCATTTACTATATGGTGCCTTGATCTCATTGGGAAGATAAACCTCACCTCATCTAATGGCCATAAACATATCCTTACCACCACATAATATTTCACTAAGTGGGTTGAAGCTATACCCATCACTTATATGACTGGAAATCAAATTTCCAAATTCATCTTCAACCATATCATTTACTGCTACTATATCCCCTCTGACATTATATTTGATAATGGAAGATCATGTAAGAAAAAATATGTTGAGTTGTTATATGTTGAGCATAAGATCAAACAAAATTTCTCCATAACATATTACCCATAAGGTAATGGCTAGGTAGAAGCATATAAAAAATCCATTGTTAACATCCTTGAAAATATTTTTAATGATGTTGATTTGTTATTTTTCAGAATAATGGAGTTTTTTTTCTATTTAATAAATAAGTCTGACTAGGATAATTTAGTAAATAATATTATTAATTAAAGCTACTAATTTGTGAAATTAGATTGTAATTATACCTTTTATAAAAATAGCAATGAGAGAAAAAATTAAACTTAGCCTATTTTGGATTATTTTGACTGAGATATGGTCTAAAAATTTGTGTATAAGACTGGGACACTATCAAAAATAGGATTTTGGACATCATTTTCTAATTGGATAGGAGTGCTAGAATTTAACACCCTAGTCTCTAACACTATAGTCCCTTCTTTGTGATATTTTCCTAAGGATTTAAGCTTTTGGGGTTTTGTTTGCCTTTCTCAATTTGAGCTTGTGTACCAATTTTTAGGTCTTTATTATAAATAGATATCCATATAGAGCTGTTTATTTATGTATTTTTTATCTTCTATACAATTAAAAGAAACTTTGGTAAATGGAGAAAATGGGTTAGTGTGTGTAAGATGCACTAAAATTTCTTCACACCCCAAGTGTGGGCATACTGCCTAAATACCAATATTCTAAAGATGGATCAATCCATATGTATTTCTCCCTTTAAGATTGATTAGTGAAATAGTGAATGAAATGTAAGAAATGCTAAAACTAAGTATGCTAAGGACTTGAATTGGTTTTAAAGTGTAAAGGATGATTGTATGTAGAGAATAGGGAAGATTGCTTGAGTGGTATTTCTTGTATTCTTTATTTCTTGAATGATATTTTATAACCCTTTCCAAACGATCTTTGAATGGGATTTTATAGGGATCTATTGGTCATGAGTTAGATGAAACTAGAATATGTTGACATAATAAACAAGAGAAATCAAGGGAAAACTATAATTTGGGCTCAAATTATGATTAGAGAAGAGTAATGAAAAGGGGACACCTTAGGTTTTAATGCTATAGTCCAAATTTGGTGCTATTGTCTGAAGTAGATGAGACATAGTGGGATGAATTAGTCATGAAGAGAGGGTCTTGGCTCAGCTAGGGTCAAGTTTAGAAGGCTAAAAATAACTAGGAATTAGTGAAAATAAGCCTAAGAGTGTCATGAGAGAAAGTAAGAGGGACCTATGGATTGGGTGTATTTAGTTATGCTCAAGTTACCAATTTTTTCATTTTATATGACTACATTTTCCCCCTTTTTATTTTAGTGATGCATCAAAGTGAAATACTAGGATAAAGGAAAATAGAAATCATACCTAAACTTACCTATAAAGGTGAAGCCCATGAATTTTATGATGTTGAGTAATTTTGGATAGTGCATAGAGAGCACATTATGTAAGTGTGAATCTATTGTGATACTAAGTAACACTGATTAATACTAGATGTGTTGGATGATGTTGTACCAAAATTTATATCACAAATAGAGCTATGTTTTCAATTCCCTAAAAAGTGGTTCAAGAATGAAAAGGCTAGCCATTTGGCTCGATCATCACCTACTAAGTGAATTTAGATGACCCTACATGTGATAATCAATGTTTGGAGTGTGTGTCCAATCCCTCCAAATAGGTGGCTCAAAAATATAAAAGATATCCTTTTGGCTTCATCATTGCCTACTGAGTGAAGCTAGATGATATTACATGTGCTAATTAATGTCTAGACTATGTGTCCAATCCCTATGAATAGGTGGCTCAAGATTATAAAGGCCATCCCTTTAGTTATATCATTACCATGTGAAGTGAAGCTAAGAATTGATACTAGTATGTATGAATGTGTATGTCATATGAGATGGCTTTTGAATCCCTTGAATGATTTAGAAATCTGATAATATGGCATGGATAGTTGAATGTGTGGTAGAAATGAGGCTAATGTTGGCCATCTCAAAAAAGATGGAGATTAGGCTTATATGAAAGCCACTCTAAAAACTAAAAATTTGGCTTATATAAAAGCCACTTGAGAACTCATGTATTCAAGAATGTGGAGGTTAGGTTTGTATGAAAGCCACTCTGAAATGATGCCAACCACCTACAAATGAAATAAGGTATACAAATATTTATAATACCTAGGTAATGATGACAACTAAAAGAAAAGAATAAAAAGTATTGTATAATATGCCCTCTAATCACTAGTGTCTAAAAACATGGATTTTGATCTAGAAGTTATACAAACTGTCATATCTAGAATTAGAAGTGAGAACCAATCATGCCACGCATGATGCCCACTATATCTAGATTCTTTGAGAAAATTATTCTAAAAACTACTAATTTGAATAGGTCTAATTATGAAAAAACTATAGCTAAATCTACCTTTCTACCTATTTCTTGAAAACCTAATTTTTCTACTATTTGGACAAGAGTGCCAAAAATGGACACCCTAGTGTCTAGTGCTATAGTACAACCTTGGTGTTGTTTTCTTGGGCTAAAAATGATCACTATTTTAGAATATTGACTATCTTCTTGGTCTGTTCTAAGTGGTTTGATGACTAGTTGCTATTTTGGTTTTTTTAAAATTAGTTTTTTTGATCAATTAGGAGCTTTGGTCTTTATAGAAAACCCTTATTTATTGGCCCCTCTTGTGAGGGTAGGAATAGGTACCTTATAATTACTACACTAAGAATAAAAATCCCTAAAAGTGTGTTAAGATAGAAATATACATGATATAACAATGATAATCAACAAGATATCTTAAGATATAGCATGATTTGAATTGATAGATTGTTACATCAACAAGGTTATACCTAGATAAATATAACAACATAATAGCATGTGTAATGTGATTAATTAAATTTAAATATATAATTTTTAATTTTTAGTTTGTTAGATTATTAGTTTTTTAGTTTGGTTAAGGAGTGATGGAACATGATGTCCATCATGGCATCTAATAAATTAATAAAAATGCATGATATGGATCATGCCATTACAATAATTGAAAAGTAATCAAGAAACAAGAACATAAGGTAATAAGTAAGAAACATACAAGGGTGGCCAAGGTGTCATGCAATTAAGGGACATGGGCACATATCACTCAAATTGGAAATCAAACATACAATGCATATTAAAATGCCACATAAATATACAAGTGAAACAAGCAATGTTGGCATAAGGGCCACAGGCTCATAAAAGAGTACAAAAAAAGGACATTGGAAAATGTCCTAAGGCACATATAGGAGACAAGAAAGAACTAGAAATATAATCCAAAATGATATTCTAAGAAAGAATAAAAGCATGTAATAACTATAAAGATAGAATCACATTTAACTAATCAAATAAAGACTGAAAGTATGCAAGACATGTTTAGTACAAGACTAGTTATGTGCTAAGAAATACACAAGTGTTATATACAAGTGGAAATGTTGATAGATTAGTCTATGTAAGTTAGTAAATAATGTACATAAACATGATAACTAGAGTGTGGTGTAGGAATGAAATAATTTTAATGGTGTAGTCATGTATAAGATGCCCCCATTGGGTATGTATATCAATGTGTATCTCAAATATAGTAGGAATTCCCCCTCAATGTGTAGGGTGAAGCAATCAAGTAGCTATATTTCACTGCACACACTCAAATAAGATCAAGTGAAGCATGGTAATGTAGATAAATTGACAAAAAATAAGCATAAAATAACAAATGTAATTCCTAGCATGATATTAGTAATGTAAAACATGGATGATGCGTACAATTGAAATGTTTTTAGTGTTTTTATATATTTGAATGTTTTTAGAATTTTGATATGCTATATTGTTTTTGTATTTTGGAATTATTTCACTATGTGAAATCAATCACATGAAGACTATGTACAAAAAATGTTAATAAACTATGTACAATCAAGAAAAAAGAAGCTACGTACAAGTAATACTATGAAGAAATGAGACTAAATGATGAGTATCTTGGGAGACTCCCTATCATGTTGTCTTGTATAAATAATAAGTATCATGTGTGATCTTGAAGCATGATGGAAATACTGAGACTATGGCTATGAAATTTTTGTATGCTATAAGTGCTCCAAAATACCTATAGTAGAAACTGACTGTGGGTTCCCCTTGTAACTTTGAGAATTGGATGCAACTATGGGGATCTAAGGGACCCATCTGGTGGTAGGAGAATATTCATAAATGTATACTCTATGTGTAGAAGCATGAGACCTTACTGATACTAACTAGGGTATGAAAATTGTAGATGGAAACTATCTAGAGTCCTGAAACTATGGTTTCTCTAAAAGAGGCTTTTGTAGAAGTGTATGAACTCTCTATGTTGGTGATGAAGGTCTAAATTATGGATAAATATGGATTGGAGGAAGAATTGTAACAAGTGGAGGAGCTGAAACTATATTGAAAGGGGTAATAACTTGAGTGACAAAGCTATAATCATGGGTGTAATCAACTTACCTATCTTTGTAAACTTGGGTAATAATAGATGCAGGATAAGAGCTAGATGTACCAAGTTTGAAGGGAGGAGGAATAAATACAACTGATAGTTTTTTCTTATGTCTAGTAGTGATAAGGAGATACTTAAAGTAGACAGAGAGTTAGATACATATAAGTAGAAACCATGTATATAAATATTATTATAAGGATCATTCCATATGATAGATAAAAAAAAAGGGATAGAGAGTATGGAATTATGCATTAATGCATAGAAAACTTTGACTTAAATCATGACATTTCTAATATGTTTCACAAGATAGTCTTGAAAATTATTCCATATGAGAGATAGAGAGAAAGGGATAGAGAACATGAATTTGTGTAAGGATGCATAAAAAAACATTGGCATGTGCTATGACATTTCTAATGTGTTTATAATGATAAACTTGAAAATTTTTCCACATGAGTAATAGAAAGCAAGGGATAGAGAACATGATTTTTTTCATAAAGGCATATAATATTTTGACATGTAACATAACATTTTGAATGTGGTTAGCAAAATAGAGTTGTAAATTATTCCATATGAGCAATAGAGAATATGTAAAAATAATAGTGAAATATTGTGCATTTTTGGCAATGAATTTTGTAATATCATCCCATATAATGAAACATAAACATGAAATGTATAGGATGAAGCTTTGTGCTAACATATGATAGACTTCATCATTCATGTACATGATAGGGCCCATTATGGTTTCCTTATTTTTTTCAACAAATGTAAGAAAATTTTGTAAAGAAATGAGCATCATTTTGGATATTCAATTATAAGTGTAAGGTAATACCTGAAGAAGCAAATAGGTGCTAATACATGAAACTACAAATTTAATAGTGACAATTTTAAAAAATACTGTGAATTTTTGAAATTGAAATTGAATTTCTAAGTATGCAAGTAAATATTCAAAAAATTATGGGCAAATGTTTGATTTAATGCGACCTAGTAGATGTAACTAGGGTTTTGACAAAAAAAATTATTTTTAAATTACTATTGAATTAATGAAATTTGAATTGATTTTATGATTTTAATATGCAACTAAAAATTCAAGAAAATATTTAGAAAATTAATGGGAGCTAGTTGATATAAATAGGGTTTGAAATAAAATTATTTTAAAACTTACTACAAAATTTTAAAATTTGAGATAAATTTTTTATTTATATGTGCAAGCAAAAAATTAAGAAATTATTGGATTAATGCTAGAAAATTACTAGGACCTACTTTATGCAACTAGGATTTGAAATAAATTTATTTCAAAATTTACTACAAAATTTTCAAATTTGAGATAAATTTATGATTTATAAAGAATTAGGAAATTATTGGATTAATGCTAGAAAATTACTGGGACCTAGTGTATGCAACTAGGGTTTGAAATAAATTTATTTTAAAATTGATGATAAAATTTTAAAATTTGAGAGGAACTTTTGATTTTAATATTAAATAAAAAATTTATAAATTAATGAGAAAAATTAGTTAGGAATTTACCCTAGGGTTTTTAGGTTTTTTTAGTGAAATTTGAAGTCAGTCAGGGTCACCAAATGATTTTTTATTTTTAGAAATAATAGATTTGTATTCCTATTTAATAAACAATTTTGAGTAGGATAAATTAATAAATAATATTTATAATTAAATATATTTATTTATGAAATTATATTACAATTAGACCTTTTTTAAAAATAGCAAAGAGAGAGAGAAAATCAAACTTAGCTTATTATAGACTATTCTAACTGAGATAGGGTCTAGAAATTTGTGTGTAGAACTGAGACACTATCATAAATAGGATCTTAGATTTCATTTATTGATTGGATAGGAGCACTAAAACTATACACCCTAGGATATATCACTATAATCCCATACTATCACTATTGTCTTGAGCATTTGAGCTTTCTAGGTTTTATTCACCTACTTAGTGTGAGCCTATGTACCAATTTTCAGGTCCTCACTATCAATATAGCTCCTTGTATATCTTATTATTCATATAATTATATATTTTATGGAATTTAAAGAAACTTTGGCAAATGGAGAAAAGGGGATAGTGTGTGTAGGATGTAATAGACGTGATTCACACTCCATGTGTGGGCACGCTACCTACATACTAATACTCTGAAGAGGGATCAAGCCATATGTAGTTTTACCTTTAAGAGTGCTTGATGAAATAGTGAATTAAATGAAATAAATGCTAAAATTAGGTGTGATTGATATGATTAGGGACTGGTGTAAGGACTTGAATTAGATTTAAAGTGTATAGGATAGTCTTATGTAGAGAACAAGGAAGATTGATTAAGTGGTATTGCTTGTATTCTTGCTTGCTTGAATGATATTTTCAAACCCTTTCTAAATTATCTTTGAATGGGATTTTATAGGGATCTATTAGTCATGGTTTAGATGAAACCAGACTAGGTCATCACAATGAATAAGAGGAATCAAGGAAAAATGGTAATATGGGCTCGAGTTATGATTGGAAAGGAGTGTTAAAAATGGGACACCCTAGGGTCTAGTGTTATAGTTTAACTTTGACTCTATTGTCCTAAGTAGATGAGATTTGGGGGATGGATTAGTCATAAAGAGAGGGTCCTAGCTCAGATTGGTTCAATTCCAAAAGGCCATATATGATTGAGAATCAATGAAAATAAGCCTAAAAGGATCATGAGAGCAAGCAAAAGGGACCTAAGGATTGGGTATCTTTAGTCATGCTCCAGTTACCAATTTTTGAATTTTATACGACTATAGATTTTTGTCATGATTGACACCTATAGATATTTTTATCCCTTTGGTAATACTATACCAATCAAGACACTCCCATAGGTGATACTCCATACTCACTTACTTATGGTATAGAAACCATCCTTCGCATTGAGGCTTTGTTAACTTCATTATGCATCTCTTTAAAGCATGTCTTAGATGATTCAGACTATCAAGTAGCTCACCTACAATATCTATAGTTACTTGATGAAAAAATCATGGACATAGTAAACAACCTTCAATCATATCAAAATTGACTTTGTGGCCACTCCAATTAGTGTGTGAAACATAGAGAATTTGATCTTGGTGATCTTATTCCTAAATAAAACCAAAACAATATCATTATCAAGAAGAATCATAAAGGAAAGTTTAAACCTAATTTGTTATGTCATTTCATCATTTTTATAAACTATGGTGCTATAGCATACAAGCTCACCACCGTAGACAAGGATGAACATGATGAACTAATAAACATTATACACCTAAATCATTAATTTCATTGAGTGACTTGGTATATTGTCTATGAGGAACATTTCAAGTTGTACCATATTATCAACATTCTTCTTTGTACCATTACCATTCTAATATTCTATCACTTTTTCATTCTATCATTTTGTTCTATTAAACCTTTTCTATCAATCAACATGTTTTGACCCTCTGTACCTACCCTATTGGACCTTTGTTCATCCATTGACTCCAATTTTAGTAGGAAAATTTAGATTAGTTTCAATAGTTTTATCAATTATTGTAGACATAATCCATATTTTGGAGTAGTATGATAGAATTTTTGGCAGTTGCATCCTTTATTTCTTGATTTATTCTATATCATGCCTTGTTTATGTGGGCCTGATTATAATCGCCTTTAGATAAATCAATGTCTCACCAGTCTTGTTACTAATTATAACAACTTATGGGAAAATTAGTATCATTGATATATGTTATTATTTCCTAGTTATAACCAAATATGGGAAAATTAGGGGGAAAACTTGTTTATTAGGCCTTGACATACCAACTTCCCATTCTTATGTCATACTGTGCCATTATGCCAACTATGCATGTTTTGTTTGAATTGGTTGTTAGACTAGTTAGATTCATCTATTATAGGTTGGAACTAATATGACTTGAGGCCATTTTATTACTATGAGGGTAATGTTCAATACTTATTTAGGTCATCTCAATCCCCCTTTTCCATACACTCTCCCCATTTTGTGAGCAACATTTCCATTAGAATGCTATCACAATTTTATGAGTAATTCAGTTTGAACGATCTTTTTATTTTTGTGATCTTGAATTTTTTAGTGTCTTATCATTATTTATAGATTTAAGAATCTCCAAAATTCAAAAAACATTTGAAAACCATTTATAAAAACCAAAAACATGGACCACTTCTTTGCCTTAAGTATTCTAGGAACCCTCACTAAGTCACAAAAAACCACTTGTCATTTAATTTACCCATCCTTTTAGATATTTCCCCATGTAATTTTCATATTAAAATACCATTACCATATTATTATATCACATTCATTATGTTTTTCTTCTCATCATTTTCTTTTATCCCATATCCTGGGAGAACTAATTTTAACCTAATGTTTTCGTTGGATATCACATCCATGGAACTATGTAGGCAATGTCAACTTACCGAGTGCATATGGAGATGGATCATCAACCACCATCCTTTTACTCAATTCCCACATCTTGTTTTTTCTTTAAGTTATCACCTATTTATAGGGGTAATGTGCATCACTTATTTTGTGTCATGTTATTTTTACTAATATTGTGACTAACCATTGATTATTTGTTTATTTTGTTTCTCTTTGTTTTTTGTGTTTTGTTTGCTTATTTTTTTATGTGCCTATTTATTTGCTTTCAATATTATTGTCTTGATTTAGTATACATGCATTCATTGGGTGATTCCTTATTAAATTTTCTTGAATCAATCCATATTCATACATCAACATTATCATCATGGTTTTTATCATTGGTGAATAATTTTCAATTGAATACTGGATCAGGAGTTGGTCCTTATGCATATTTCATCCAAGTCCTCATGGTGATATATCATGATACCTACCATCACATACTAAATAAAAAATAATCTTCAATAATTCTACATGGTAAATTCAGTGATGATATCTCATTGACACTAACACTAGTAACATTATCACCTGATCCAAATCATATCCCAAATAGAGTAATTAAATAATGAAATTATTTTTCCTCCTTGCTAGTTAAAATGAGCTTCTCCCTACTAAAAGGTTGCCTAATACATCTTTAGCCTTTGTATCATGTTTTCCATAATCATTTCATATCATGTTTTCCACTATCAAGATATAATGATTATAACTACCTCCAGGCAAATCATTGTATATCATACCACTTACATCTTTCATATCATATTTTCCACTATTAGGGTCTAATGATTATAACTACTATTTGTAAAATCATTTCACACCATCCCACTTTCATTTTTAGTGATTATAGATGCCTTTAGGCAAATCATTATGTTTCCATCAATTTGAGGGTTAATGATTATAACCACCTTTGGGAAAATCATTCTCTTTCTTCTCCCCACCAGGGGCATGTTTTTATCCTACCAATTATTCTAACCACCTATGGGGAAATCATTATTTTCCTTTTAACTAATTATAACCACCTTTGGGAAACTGAATCTCTTATTATCCAATTCCTTTTTCTATTATTATAACCACATTTGGGCAAACTATCAATTTTTTTAAACCCACCTATGCCAATGATTCTAACCACCTTTGGGCAAATCATCTTGTTTTTTTGCCCTAGCTAGGATAGCTCCATATGCCACTACTTATAACCACTTTTGGATAAATCATTTTATTCCACCCCATCATTTTCATCTATTTGGTCCACTAATTTCCTTCTTTTGAGGTACCATTTGCTGACCCCCTTTGCCAACCACTCCCTTGAGGGGGAAAATATAGTTAATCCATTACTGTTGAAGTTGTAAACATACAATACCTTTTCACTCTTTGAGAAGATTTTATTATGCTTACATCTTGTAATGCCTTCCCAAATAGGGGAAAATTACAGACACCTAAAATTGATGAATAATAGCCTCATACTAGACTTTAGATTAATTCTTACCAACATTTGTAAATCTAACCTAAGAATCACTAAACATCTCAAATTTGGCTTCATAACATGAAATTTGGCCTATATACATATTAAATGGGGCAAATACACATCAATTAATTCAAATATTACAAAATGATAAAATCCATAAATAAAATTAATTAAAATGTAAAATAAACTCAAATGCCTAATTGAATCATCCATGAGTAATTAAATGAATTATCAAAATGAAAATTCAAAAATCAAAGAATATCCTAGGAATTAATAATTACCTTTTTATGAGTTGTAAAATATCCTAAAATATCTCAACATGCCTATTCATAACTAATCATGACCATTTGACACCTTTTAACTCTATTAGGGTTAATTAACTCATAAAGGTAAGGTTTGAACCCATTCTAAGCTATAACTACACCAAAAATCACCATGGGTTGGGGTTAGTTCTTAAACCTATAAATACAAGCCTAGACCTCTTCATTTGGAGAGCTTGGACATAGTAATTTTATAATTTTGGTTCTATGATAAGATTGGAAATAATAGAGTTATAATTCCTAAATTATGAATCACAAGTCAAACCATCAAGCCATCAATATACATAAAGTAAGCATGAGCCAAACCATGGTACCAAGGGGAGAAGGAGTAACACAACTACATTTTATAAAGACCTCTTGAGCATAATCTTAGCAATCTAATGAAGAAATATCTTGGAGCATTAAATGAAGGTTATTTTTCTTGCATTTTTGTTGTTCTTTGTTAGTTGATTTTATTCACTAAGTTCCCCCCCTTTAATCTAGGAATGATAGTGTTATTCATGTTAGTGTATTTCCTTTAATTTTGATTTCATTATAAATATAACACATGATCTAACCACGCTTATTGTATTTCTTTATCACATTTACCAAATTAACATATTATAAATAGTTATTTTCCACTCTATATCTAGGTGTGCGCTTAAATTTTTTTGATAAAATGAGTTCTTATGGAAAATGGTTTAAGATTCAACAATTTTAACACATCCCTTATTTCCTTAATTTGCATTAGACCTTCAAGCTTGGGACCATATAATATGAGCATCAATGCATTTTATAATATTTCAAGACATGTATTTGGATAAATAACATTGAATGTTATTATGGGTCCTCATACACTACCCACTTTGTGCCAAGTTAAGCCAAATGATTTGAACTAGAACATTATATTGATATGGCCTTAGATACATGAAATGTATGTGGTTCCCTTAACATTTCATGCATTCTTAAAATTTAGTCATCATGGATTAATTTACACATGTCAAATGGACACTAATCATTTCAAACATTGGATGAGAAAATTTACACATTTAAAATGGATACTAATCATTTACATATGTCAAATTGGATACTAATTTTGGTTCTCGATATTTATAAAAATATGGATACAAAGGCCAAGGGTTTGATATAAATTACCAAGGCATATCTCATCTTATTGTTCTTACAAATAATATAAATTGACAAGGTATGGTTTTTTAATAAAAAGATAAAAGACACAAACATATCTCTCATAATATAATTTATTATACTACCACAACAAAATGTATGAATATCTCCACAACCAAGGTAAAATAGTCAACTATCATTTAATCAATGAGGGTGATTCCCCAAAATTTTGGACATTGGATGAGTTTTCAACAATGAATCATTACTAGAGTATTTGGGGGTATATGAGGGTCTCCCTTCCTTCTATTATATGAATAGGTTTTCTTATGTCACTTATACTCATGATTAATTTTGTGATAGAGGTGATACCAATGTACAACATGATGCATCAAATGTTATTCCTACTACATTGTTAATCACAAAAATTCTACTTTGTTATGAAATAATCAAGTATAAATTTGGGATAGATAAAGACCCTCAACTAATTTTAATTATTGCCATGATGAAATATGATGAAGGAAAATCCTATTGATAGTTCCACCATGATTTTTCTACTCTTTTTTTTGGATTATTTAGATATGCCTAGGATTGATCCATGGGTGGCAATGCATAACATATTATTATACCTAGATGCAAAACTGGTAAAACAAAAAATTTGAAAAAAACATCCTAAAGTGGAATTATTGGTAAAAAATGAAATTCAAAAGTTTTTAGATGCTATATTTATAAGATACATTACATATTATAAATAGGTATTCAACATTTTTCCTATTAAAAACCCTAATTGTGGAAATTTTTTGTTGCACCTATTACCATGATTTAATAAAGACTTGTCTTAAAAATGATTTCCCATTACCTAAAATTGACATGATTATAGATTATAAAAATTTATAAGATATATTTTAATTTATATTTATATTGATAGGATATAAAAAAATCAAAATTAACCTGATAAATCAATTAAAGACCACATTTACCACTCTTTAGTGTATATTTTGTTATACAATCATGCCTTTTGGATGAAAAAAATGCAAGAACCACATGTTAAAGGGACATGACTCATATATTACATGATTTTATACATAAAAATATTGAATATTATTTTTATTTACTGATAAAATTCAAAAATTTCTAAGACCATCCTATTGATTTATGAAAAATATTTGAGCACTGGCACAAGTTTAACATTTAATTAAATCCAAAAAAATGTATTTTGTGCTATATTTAGGAATATTCCTAGGATACATTATTTCTTATCAAGGTAGATTTTTATCTAAAAATGTAAAATTTATCATATAAATGTCACCAACAACCAATCTAAAGTAGTTACAATGTTTATAGGTATGAATTCAGGCTATTAGTATTTCATTGCCTAGTTGGCTGATAAAGCAATCCCTTTCACCCATTTATTAAAAATTATACAAAATTCATATGGGGTAAATTATGTCAATAAAGTTTTAATAAAATAAAATAATATTTATTAAATCCATCAGTACTTATGCCTCATATCCCATATTAACCATTACTTCTTGACATATCATCCACCCATGAGGCCCTTGAGGACTTACTATCACAATTTGATGATAATCACAAATAATATGCAATGTATTAAATTAATCACTAGTTAATTGATTAAAAATGCAAATATATAGAAATTTTATGCCAAACATTTATTTTTATACTCATAAATTACAACATTATTTTCTCAATAATGAGGTTCATATTATAATTAAATAATATCCATTAAGGTTCCTTATGAATAAATCACACCTAACTTACTACATAGTAAAATGGGTGATAAAACTTAAAAAGTTTGATCTAAAATTTGTAGCCCAAAATTCAATAAAATGACAAGTCATAGTTGACCAATTAGTGGTGACTCCATTACCAAATACTTTTCCACTCATTGAGTCTTTTTACGATGAGTTTGAGGAATATGATATATCTTCCAATCCATGGATAATGTTCTTTGATGGATCAAAATGTATAAGAGGGGGTGTTGGTATTGTATTTTGTACCCTCAAGGTGAAATACATCCATTTCTCTTAAAAATTATCTTTTTATTACACCAAAAATATAGTTGAATATGAGGCTTTGCTCATTAGATTATCTGTAGCACATAAGCTTGATATAAGAGACATCCAAGTTTTTGGTGACTCTGAGTTGGTTGTTAATCAAGTTATTAATCTTTACCAAACCAAATAAGAGTATATTCTACCATATAAATAAATGGTAGATAAAATCACATAGACATTTGACACATTTTATATGAATAATAATCTATGTAAATATAACTACCATGTAAATGCCACGACAAGTGTGACATATTTGTTGACTTTTAATGATGATCATATAAAATTTAGGATACTACAACTAAGAAATCCTTTTATTTCTTATAATAAAATTAATTCCTTGGTTGTTATTTATTTTACTCATAGTATTATAAACACATAATGGTACAATGATATATATAATTTTATTTATCAATCCTATATACCAAATAATTTACTTGAAATGATAAACAAAAATTACAATAGGGAGCATTTCTTTATGTTATTATTGATAATGATTTTTTCAAATGATGTTTTGATGTAAAATTTCCCTAATTCTTAAAAAATGATGAGGCATGCACTGCACTCTTAGAAATATATGATAGTGAGTGTGGTGAACATATTAACACACATGTTATTTCTCAAAAACTATTAATCCAAGGTTATTACTTGCCTACAATGGAACAATAATGTAGAGAACATGTAAAATTATGTTTACAATGCCAAAATTATAACAATTTGAATCATGCATCATCACATGAACTACAACTATTTTTTGCAACATGGCCTTCTTACTTATGGGGCTTTGATTTAATAGGAAAGGTACTTCCATTATCTACTGGTGGACATAAATTTATAATTATAGCTATAGAATATTTTACAATATTGTTGGAAGCAATTCCACTTGTGTTTACAATAGGGGATGACATATGTAGGTTTTTGATGACCAATATTATTTCCCATTTTA
>JARHVA010003563.1:1812500-1887500 GCA_037957365.1 Torreya grandis | reverse complement strand
TGAATTTGGTTTAATAGGTTATGGGGTACTAAATACAAAAGGTAATAAATAAGATAATAAATAGATCAAGATAAATGTTCCATTAAACATATAGTTTTTGGTTTGAGCTATATAAACATGGAAAGTTTCTTAAAAGTATTATGAAACAAGACTTATACTAAATCTAGGTATTTATAGAACAATGGTTTCAAGGAAAATGAGGATAAAATCATGATATCTTTATGAGATTAATTTCCAAACATTAAACAAGAATAATATTGATATGAAATCACAATGATATATGTTAAAATTAATGAAGAAAATGCATAGTGAAAGTTATAGGAGATGTGGATTGATCTAGTTTCAACATATCTATGCATTCATCAATAATATTATGACATAATTTGATAGTTATTATCTTAATTTGAGTAGCCATAGAATAAATTTATATTAATTTAGATGATTGTAAACATGTATTTAAAAAATATAACAATATTTTAACTAATTATTTTATCCTTTAGTCAATTTTAGATTTAATAAGTGCATTCAAACATATATTATAAATTATATTTTTATGTAGAATTACCCATTTTATGAAATCTAAATTTAAATTTTAATATGCTTTTTGAAATCACATTTTTTTATTAGGTAAATATATTTTTTTTAAAGTATCTTTTAGAAAATAAGAATTAAAGATAAACATTAAAAACCAACATATATTAAGAATATAAATAATAGCCCCCAAGAGATTGGAAAACATATAGTGAAACCTATTCCAAATTACCCTAAAAGAAACACTAAAAATTCCTTAAACTTATGAAAAAAACCAAAATAAATAAAAACTAAATATAACAATAAAAAAACTAATAAATTTTTAAAGAGAATAATCTTCATATTCTATATAATTCACAAAGTGTCAACCTTGATGTTCTCCTTGATATTCTTTAATTTTTCCTTTATTATGTGTCTTATAGTATGCTTGTGTGGTTATTTAATATAATACTCCATGTTATTATTATTTATGGGGGTGATTTTACTTGGATTCTCATCTTCCTTTTACATCTCCCTCTTTTTTTCATAGTTACCTCACAAAATTCTAAAAATCCACCCATTTAATAATTGAATTTATGTTCCCTCACTTCACACACTTTAAACAATCAGTCAACACTTTGTAATGAATGAAATCATCATTTCAAGTTGTTTTAACCAACATACCCCCATCCTTTATTTTTAGAATAGGGACCCACTATGTTCTGATAAATTTTAGGACTATCTTGAAAGTCTTCTTCCAAGAGAAATTTATGTGTTGTGCCTAACTTCATGAACATGTTATATTTATTTCTAGTAACTTAATAATACTTTTCAAAAATAATTCATATGTATAAGTTTTTAGATGGATGCATAATTTATGAAGTCTTGATCTTTATAGAAATAGGTATTCAAAAAATTTATTCAAAAGTATTGTTTAATAATCCTCAATAATTCACTCCTATATGAAATAATGTGCAAAGTAAATCTTCATAAATTTTATTCAAAACTTATATTAATAGGTTAGATCCTCACAACTTTATTCATATTTGACAATTATTCTTCAGAGAAACATTTTTAATTCATGTTTCTAAATTTTGGTTTTTTGAATTTGTTGCATTTTGGAGAAAATGTTCACATTTTATCTTCAAAATCCATATCATTATCTCTTATGTTCATCATGAAGTTTAAATAATCAAAATTTTGGCCTTCAAGAAACTATTTAGCGATATTATTTGAAGAAAATGTTTAGCATTTTGGTCTTTCAAAAAATTGTTTGGAGGAATTGGTCTTTGGAAAAATTATTTTGATAAATTGTTTGGAAGATTTATTCACTTTTAAAACAATTTTTTAATTCCACATCTAATTCCCAAATACCAAGATCCTCTGTGGCATAGGTAGATTGAAGTGAAAATAACAAAACAACACTTGGCAAAAGGAAACGATGTGGTAAAGTTTGAATTAAACAAGATAATCAAGTTTTTATATGTCGTATATTAATGGCACATGACATATAATTGAATGAAAAAGTTATATAAATGAATTTGAAACAAACATCATGCTCATTGATTATAAACTAACTTGAAACTCACTTGCCTCCTTTACAGTAAGCCCTAACTACCTACGTTTTGATTGTATAATGCATCCAAGAGAGATGAGTTTCTAAATTAAAGAACCAAAAATTTATCATCCAAAAAAATTAGCTATGGTATCCTCATACAATACATCTTAATGAATCATTACCCCATCCATATTCTCCATTAAATATTTAATATATTATAAAGACACCATCTCTGATCTAGCAATGTTCAATAACAACTACATCAATTAATCAACATTATGAAAAGTATTCCACCAAGTAGATGTGCACACTCATAAAGAGAATTTGACACCAGATCAAAGATATTTGTCTATTCATCTCCTCTCCCTAAAATCATAGAGACTACATTTTTTAGTATTAAATATTGAGGTTATGCCATGCATAGACCTCTTAAGATCTTGTTATTCACTAGTAAAGTGATTAGAGGCATGTTCTTACACCAATTAGATCACAAAATCATTGTATCATACATTTCAATGGATGAATTATATAGGTATTTATCACTCCCTATCAAATAATTTAACATACAACTTTCACAAAGTAATTTTATGCAAATAAGAGAACTCAATTTAGAAAACATTGGGCAAGTGGATTATTCTAAGGGAGACTATCAATTTAAAAAAGATGCAAACAGTGCTTGTGACAAATTTCTAGATGGGAATCTATATTGGGATGGCCCTCCTAAATATTTTAAATGATTACCCCAACATAAAATAATTTCACCTTTAATGGTTTCCATTGTTGGACTTACTAATGACCTTAATGCTAAATTGTGGGAACAAGTACTACATAAAGATAAGAGACCACAAGGGGGCCATTTATATATGATGTCTTACATTTTATACATAATTTTAGTAATAGTTTATATACACAATGGGTCACTCTAGAGCTCAGATACAACCCTCATTAATAAATGTATATGTGATTCATATTCTCTTATGCACATATATGCTTATACAAAGAACATCACTTGCATTGTAGAGTATGTATACCCCTAAGTGTGGATGTTCATTCATGAATTCCCACTACCTAGGTTATCTAATAAAATTGAATACACATTTATGGAAAGGGGTAATTATTTTATATATCCTAGATACATTGTGATTATGGTCATGAGACACAAAGTTGCACCCCCACATCTCCCCAAATATGTACCAAATAAACTAGTAGAATGGGATATTGCCTACTAACTATGGTGGGGGATAGATAAAGACTTAAAGAAGAAGAAAATTGAATCCCATGGATCTCATCTAACTATTGTAAAAATGTGTTATGTAAATTGTAAATACTTTTAAAATACTAGCAGATATAGGGAATATTATTCACTAGTCACACTATCGCACAAGGACTAGGATTCTCATGGTAAAGTACAAAATCACATTTAGTGCCTTTGGATTCAATGCCAAAATGAGATTTATGAATATGATTTCCTATTTATCAATGCTAAGAGTGATTCCCACATCAAAGAGAGGGCACAAACAAAGGGATTGGATAAGGAACTTTTGAAAATCATTCAAGGGGATCCCTGCATTTCAATTATAGATGCACACATTAGATTCCCACCCATAGGAGGATGGGTTGTGTATGCTCATACTATTTTTAAATTTATCAATTACTTATGATTTTTGTCCTATAATAACCCATTCATTATCAATCTCTCTAAGTGTATGCCTTAAGGGGTGCACTAAGAAAGGGATGAGTATATCATTAGTGCTTCACATGATTATTGTCCCTTATTACCACTTGTTATCAATCCAACCATCTCCCAAACACATTTCCCTAAGATTTTCCTCCTCTCTTTTTACCCTTTTATAGTCATTTGACATATTCATTATCCCTCTCCTTACCTAAAACCCCATCTTTTGATGGTTTACACTATATTTTTAACCCGATCAACCTTATACTCTAATTGATCAAACTTAGCATGGTTTAAGTCAACCCCTAAGAAACCTACTCCATGACCCAATTTTTTTTTGTCAATAATGATACTAGGTTAACTAGGTTGACCTTATCAGCCTAAATTTTTTGAAAAGGATTAGGGTTAGATTCAATTATATAAACACATCCATTTTTACATTCTTAAAGAGATAAAAATAGTTAATTATTCATTTGTGCTTCTTTAAAATATGCTCTTCCACCATTATACTTGAGGATTCTTAGCTTAGGGTTTCTACTTTGGAGAAGAATCTTGTCTTGTGGAGAATTCTTGAATGTTTTAGACTTTTTTAGTGATCCTTACAATCCATAACAACCTCTTATAAAGAAATTTTGTCCAAGGGAGAGATTGAGTCTTGACGGGTTCATCTTCAAGGTAAGTATCTCTAACTTTTATCTTATTTTTAGTATATATAAGTAGCATAAGTTATGGCTTTTGAATATATTGATCTCTCTATACATTATATTCTTACCTATACATAGATTAATTAGGATAATCTTATGGATGATTAATTTCCATTTTGTACCACAAGCTTTGGTAAGCATTATATTAGACTTTGATTTTAATTATTATTATTATTATTTTAGTGATTATGAAAGCATGGGACCTAGTCAGGGTTGTTGCATAGTTTTGATTGATTGGAGGCTTTGTAACCCTCCCTAATGAATTTATTGTGGTAAAAGATCCCTTTTCTAGGTTTAGTAGATCTATCTTTGTCATGACCATAAATATCTAATGTATCCATAATCAAAAGTTAAAGTAGGATTTATCTTCTCCGAGCTAGGATTGATTTAATAATATGTTGCATTTCCCATTGAATACATTCTGGTAAAACTGATGTGAATATAACCCTTTCAAGGTTTTTCATGATATTTTTTATCATATTATTATATTTTTCTATATTTTCAATACTATATCAAACTAGTTGGTATAGTTATAAATTTATGTTTATATATTTAACATAAAGTCACATCAAAATGACACTATTATATCTATGTAGGTCTTCATCAAATATAATTTGCTAGATAAAATCAATTAATGTAATATTATTCTTAAATTATAAATAAGAAAAAATTTAAATAGGTTGAATTTATCACCTTATTCTCTCTACCAACATATAGGTCAACAACCACTATCAAACAAGTCAAATTTTTCATCTTATTCTTCTTCAACACATACGGTTTTGTACAACACTAAGTCACACTAGTCGACTTGGTTTTCAAAATTTGAAAGTAGAAATTAAAGCAATTTAGCATAAAATTTGCAATATTAACCATATTAAATCCCACTAAGGTTCCTCTCTTTTCTCTCTCTATCATTTTAGTATTTTATTTAGTTCTATTTTACACAATTTATCAGTCTTTAAAACTTTAAACCCTATAGCTAACTAGGTTGATTGGTTGACTTAGTTCTATAGCCTATCTTGTGTTTAAGAGACATAGTCGACCCATTCAAATATGCTACTAAATACCTTTCTTCTATATAATAATAGTGACCCAGTAGACTATGATATATACTATTTACATATATTATCACCTAAACTGACTCTATATTATTCTCAAATAAATGAATTAACAACTATTTATTAGTAATTAATTCACATTTTATTTTTAGCTATTTGCATGCTTAGAATAACTCACATAGTTAAATAGGTAGTTTTTTCAAATTACCATTTAGTTATAATATTTTAATCTTTTTCACACACTACCAAATCACATAACATTTAAAATGCATTTAAACGCTTATCTTCCCAAGGCCTACATACTTGGATTTTATCACCAAGGGGGAAGTCAACTTAGTTTTCTAGCCAAGTATAAAATATGTGGTTAATGGTATATATTGGCAAAGCACTTGACACTCTTATCACTAAGGATTATGAAGTGAGGTGGTATGCCAAAATACCAATCTATTACCGTTGTCAACACAAATCCCTTTCAACCTAAATGTCCTTAAACTATCCATATATTGTTTTTTTAGTTCCCTATTTTAGACAAATCTCCTACCACACTTGAATCAATACTTTATAATAATCTAATACACTCAAGATGACCACTTAGTTAGCACTTAATTTTTAGTTGATTAATTGCCCTGTAATCATTGCATGTTGTATTACAAAAACTTGTATTAACTAGTATTAGTGAAAGGTTTTGTGTTTTGTGCCGCAATTGGATCATTCACATTGATCTAATTGTTTGTGTTTTTTAATTTAATTTTTTATACACTTATATTAAAAAAATCTCTATTTAAAAAAACTATTATTCTAGTTGATATAGTCTCTTACATATTATATATTTTTTCCTACATATAGTACATAGTTGACCAACATGACTATGTCTCTTATTTTTATATCCATCCCTATGTCCAATAGTAATCAGTCAACCTAATTAACTTTATAATATTCTCAACCTCTATTTGGTATTACTAAGTCAAACCAGTTGACTATATACTCTTATTAGAATTTGTCCATCATTACTTTATCAACCTAGTCAACCTTGTACCTAATTATTGACTTTTTTCTGCTATCTAGTTGAGTTGGTTCTTTATCTAGATGACTTAGTTCTTTGTCTATTTGAATTATTTATCTATCTAGTTGACTTAGTTATCTATCCCTAATCTCTCTTTCTTTTTAAAATCCTTTTATTTTCATTAAGCATCATAAAATCCCAAATCAAAATATTCTTGGATAACCTGAATCTATTTAAACACTACATGGGGTATTATTTTCTCACTTTCTTTACCTCCCAAGAGAACCCTTACTCTTGGAGCACTTCTTCCCCTACATATATGGATTGTAACATGGTTCAAATCATGCCTAAAGATGAAAAATGTGGATCTGATCCTTTTTATATGTATCAAGATAATTCTTGTATACACATAATTTTTTCAAACTTTTATCAATTACTCTCTCTCTCTCTCTCTTTATCTTGCAGTAAGCCATCGAGTCTCAATATATTTGAGTTCATGACTTAAGAGGTGCACCAAAAAAGGGGTGAGAAGACCATTGGTGATTTTTTGGATTATTATACCTTTTTCACTTGTTATGTACATATTTGTCTCCTAAAATGATTCTCTTAAGCTTTTCCTTCTCTTTTTCACACTCCTCTAGCCTTTTAATACCTTAGTTAGCCCTTTTCCTAACCTAAAAAATATTTTTATAGTTTACATGAATATTTCAGTTGTGTCTACCTTGTACTCTTATTGACAAAAATTATTTATGTTCTAGGTCGACCCTTAATCAACCTAGTTTGTGACCTAGTGAGTTTTTATCAATAATGATACTAGGTTGATCGAGTCAACCATAGCAATTAAAATTTTTAAAAGGGTTTAGGGTTGGATTCCCCTATATTAATACAATTAGTTTTCCATTTATAATATAAGAGAAGAAAAATTAAGATATATCATACATCTACTTGGCCACCATTCTACTTGAGAAGAAACCTTAGGGTTTGAGACTTTCTTTGGATATATGAATCTTATCTTGTGGAGAAGTATTTTGGATGATTTGATAGGTCTTATAGCCTAGATATTATTTATCCTTGTCATCCTTACATACCACAACAACCTCTTATTAATTACCTTAGCCAAGGGAGAGATTGAGGCTTGGTGGGTTCATCTTCAAAGGTAAGTATTCCTAACTTTATTCCTCCTTTATAAGAGTAGAGATATATGCATTTTCACATCTCTTACATGAATTATGATTCCATATATTTTAATGTGAGTATATTTATCTTATTCATGTTTACTCTTATTATTTATTACCCCCACTTTGTGCCCCAAGCTTTGATGAGCACTAGATTAGACTTTTTGATTTACTTATTATTATTTTAGTGAATATTAAAACATAGGACTTAGTTAGGGTCATTACATATTTTTTCTTGATTAGAGGCTTTAGAACCCTCCATAGTAATATTATTATGGTAATATATCCCATAATTCATTCTAAAGGATCTATATTAGTCATATTCTTGATTATCTAATGTATCCCCAATTAGAAGTGTAAGTAGGATCTATCTTCTCTGAGCTAGGATTGATTCATAGATCTGATGCATTTCTTATTGAATATATTTTGGTTAACTTGATGTGAATCTAACCCTTACATGTTTTCTTTCACTCTTTTTATTTCTATCATTTTATTATCTTTATATATTTTTGATACTAGGTTGACCATGCCATTATAGGTATAACTTATGTGCATAGGTTTAACACATAGTTGCATAAAAATGACTCTATTATTTTTGTGTAGGTATTCATTAGATCTATGTGATTGGATTGAGTATGCCAACATAGTACTCATATTCAATTCTAAAGAGTAGACTATGTTGAATAGGTTGACTTAGTCTCTTATTCAGCTCTAGAACATTAAACTAAGTCATGCATGTAAAATTAATATCACATTCATATTCTAGATAACAAATTAGGTTGACTAGGTCAATTAATTTATATTAAATAGGCTTTAATAAATAGGGAAACACAAAACTAGGTTGACCTAATTGACATAGTTGGTAAAATTTACAAGCAAGCATTTAAGGCTCTTTAATAGAAATTTCACAATCTTCATCATCTTCCAACCCACCAAGGTTTATTTATTTCTCTCTTTTATCAAATTTAATACTTAATTATAGTTCTATTTTTCTTAAGTTTGTATTATTCAAAACTAAAATCCTACAACAAACTAGGTCAACCTAGTTGGCCAAGTTTTGTAGTCTATATTTTGTCTGAAATACTAGGTTAACCTAGCTGACTTAGTTCTTAATGACTCATACTTATATATTAGAGTAATGACCCTATCAAATTTTTTATATAATGTTTTCATATAGTCTCATCTTAACTAACTTTTTAACATGCTTAAAATGAGAATTAATAACTATATGCTAGTAATTAATTCACACTTTTATTTTTAGTTGTTTGCATGCTTAGAGTAACTCACATAGTCTAATTAGGTGGTTTTTAAATATGCCATTCAGTTTCACTATTTTTATATTTTTTTTCATACTAATAAATCATATAATTTCAAAATTAATTTAAACATTTATCAACCCAAGGCCTACCTACTTGGATTTCATCACCAAAGGGGAAGCGGACTTGGTTTTTTAGCCAAGTATAAACATGTGATTAATGGTATATATTAACAAAACACATAACACCCTTATCATTGTGGGATTGTTAAGTGAGGGGTTAGGCTCCAATACCAAGCCAATATCATTACCATCATATATCTCTTTCACCCTAAACATCCTGAAACCATCCATAGATTGCTTTCTAATTTCGTACTTTCAACCAACTTCCCTATCACACTTCAAATAACACTTTATAATAATATAACAACACTTAGGATGATCACATAGTTAGAATTTAATTTTCAATTGATTTATTATTCTTTTCTCATTATATGTTTTATTTTAAAAACTTGCATTAGATAGTGTTGGTGTAAGGTTTTGTGATGTGTGCCCCAATTGGATCATTCTCATTAATCCAATTTTTTGTGTGATTGCGTCCATTTCTTGTTTCAAAGTAAATTGAACTTTTTTCCCATATTTTTCATATACTATCATTATATTTGACATATTATTTTATATACTACCTTTTTCCCTGATTATAGTACTACATCAAACTAGTCAACCTAGTACTCCTTTCTACCCATCAGGATACAATACTAAGTTGACCTGGTCAAATCTATATCCTTATGATATTGTATGTTTTTTTGTTTGTGGTACTACATCAAACCTATTGACCCAATACTCATTTTTTCCCATTATATTAAAATACTTAATCAACTTGGTCGACTTTGTATCCCAATCAAACTATTTTTGCCTTTGATTTATTGTATTAAGTAGACCTAGTCACCTCTATACTCTTATATGTATCCTTCCTATCTTTTCTATTTTGAATAAAATTTGGAGATATTATCTTATTTACTTCTCATCCTCTTCCCTCTATTTTTACCCTTTCTCATATTATGACATCTTCCTCTTTGATTTCATCCACTTCCATGCCTAGTATCTCTACTAACATTGCATGTTCTACATCTAGTGGGCCTCTTACAGGACCCATTCTTCTCCATTCATCCTCTTGTGTATAATTTGTTACCCATGGTAATAATTCATCTTGTGTTATTTCTTCTCATCCCTCTACTAGTCCATCTTTTTCCACACAAGCAAATTATGCCACTATTGCCTCACTAAAAGTTTTTCTCAAGTTCTTACTAATACTCATAGTGTTACCCAAGCCACTACTACAAAATCTATTACTTGAAAAAATACCAATAATACAACTCAAACCCATCAACTCATATTATAGACTCTTAATCAAATGAATGATTTCCATGTTAAAAATGAAAATCAAATGATGCAAATGTAAAATCATCTTATCCATCTTCAAACCCACCCTCAACAGATGCCATGGGGCACACATAACCAAAATGTTCCCCCACATCCTCTTTGGGATTTATATAGTAATATTATCCCTCAATATCCCCTTGTTAATAAAATAATAAATCATCTTAAAAATTATCCTCTTACATCTCAAATTACTAATATTCATATAGGAGGTATCACCCCTACCATTTTGTATAATGGGTCAACTGATTCTACTCTTCATTTAAAAACATTTGGAAATATATATAAAGATTGGGTCAAGTTAAATACCTTTGTAAATACCAAGATATTATCAAAATATCTCATGGGAAATGCTTTATATTGGTACAATCAACTCAAATCTCATTCCATTACTAGTTTGGAAGACTTAGTTAATGCTCTAGTCTAAGAGTTCCAAACTAGTGATATCCCTAAAAAACCTTGGCCCATTTATTAATTGTAAGTAACTTGAGATCAAAACCACAAAATATTTTATCAAATGATGAAATGCATTGTATAATAAATGTGAACATAATATGGTAGATGATAAACTATTTCATCTATTTACCAATGCTCTTTTCCCCAAGTTGTAATATCAGGTTTAGACTCTCTCTTCATGAACATTGGAAGAGGTCATTGACCAAGTCAAGCATCAATATTTCCTTATGGATAAATTTGAACCATCCTAAACTTTTATGGGTACTCATATATTAATCAAAAATAAGAATCATCATGCTACAAATGATGGTCTCACTAACTCTTATGATATCATTCATATTATTCAATTTATTCTTCCTAACCAGATTCTAGAATAAGCTTTCCCTCTTGACCACATCACTAATCCTCATTTATCTTTAGCCAATAACCTCAATGTTCATAAACCCCTATCCATAGTGGAATTATAAAAATGTCTACCAAGGCCTCTCCCATAATAACTTGATCCCATTTATCCCATGAAACATTGGTATGATCCCAATAAATTTGGTTGGTTTCACACTAGTTGGGGTCATTCTCATGAGACTTGTAGGCAACTCTATAATTTAGATATGGATTTTATTCTTATTCCCAATTTTTAAAATGATTCTATCATTCATAAATGTTAAAAATCCTATAATATTACCTTCCAATCCCATGAAACGTAAACTAAATCTCAAGCTTTAAACTAGGCTAATGCTCATCTGTCCATCTATAAAGATCTTCTTCTGAATCACCAAGATAAAAAAGACAAGCCTACCCCTTCTAATAATATTGTTGACAGTCTTGTTGACCTAACTCTTAAATAAAATGTAGTCAATATGACTAATATGTTAAGGGTGTTTTATTTTACTAATCTTCATCATATCCACACCCCTTAATTATCTTTCACATTTTATGTTATCCAAAATTCTTTCCCAACTCACTTAATCAAGTTAGGGTGAGAAGATCTTATGTCTTTTAATGAACCAATTATAACACCTCCCTTGTATAACACTTCTCATTCCATTTATGCCATTCTTCCAACCTCTTTACCTATCACTAATGATACTCAAACTTCTATCGATATTTATTCTCAAACCAACCATGCATTAACTACCCCATCTTCTCAAGATAATCAAAAATCTTGTCCTTAAATTAAACCTCCCACATCTTATCAACATAAATTCACATGAAATTTATATCCTCCTTATGAGGACCTCCTTAGAAAGTATGCACCTCTTTCCAAAATTCCTCTTATGGATTATGATGAATGGGATCCTATCACATAGCTTACTAATCTACCATCTCAAATCCAATTTATCAAACTTCTATGAACCTCTCCACATCATCATAATCATGCTATGTAGCTTCTATTTGAAATGAAAATCCCTTATTCTCCCCTAGTAATATGTGAAGCCACCTTATTTGGATCAAAAGATAGCATTTTAGAATATTATGAAGAAATGTCCATACACATTTATGAAATAATGGAAACTTTTTTCCCTAAAATTCCCTATCAATTATATGATCCCTGATGAAATATTGATTCATGTAAATGATCCACCTCTATTTATTAGTGTCCAAATTAGTGATATCCAAGTCAAGTGTGATTTAATCAATCAGGGATCTAACACTTCTATTGGCTCTCTCAATTTTATCAAAATCCATGGATATTTTTAGTGTAATATTAATCCCATTAACAACCCATGTCAAGGATATGAATGAAGGAAAATGCCTCCTTTAGGTTTTTTGTGGCTCCCCATTATAGTCCCACCTGTCACCATTCATGTCAAGGTGTTGATCTTTAACTTTCCTCTATCTTTTAATGTTTTACTTGGTAGGTCATGCAGTCATAGCATGAGATCAGTTGCCTCTCCTGCTTGTTAATGTGTAAAATTTCCTCATAATGGATCCATATATAGGATTGAAGGTGACACTAACCCTTTGAATTTTAAACAATTCTAAGACCATGGTGTATTCAATATTCCTACCATTGAACCTTTGCCAAGCATTCCATTTCATTAATCTCAATGGTTTAACTTTCCTATCAGTTCCACTTGAGATTACAATGGTCACCCCAAACTCATCAAGAATATACCCCTAACCTCCTATATTATGATGATTATGAGCCTAAAAATATCAATATCAAGATTAAAACCTTAGATCTCTCACCTCATCTCGTCTCTTAGTTTCCCCACTATGATGCTAGGAATTTGATGATGGAAGGGAGGTTAGATCAAGTGTTAGTTTTCATATAAAACAATGGACTAAAACACACACTAACAAGCTTAACACCTATATGCCTAGATCATAAAGGGATCTTAGTGAACAAATAATAAATGATAAATCTCAACTAAAACTCAAATAACTTACACATTCCTTACCTTCCTTAAATTCTCCAAATGATGTGTTCATTTGCCTTGCTAAACTTGTGCTCAAGAAGTCTTTGGAAAAAAGAGTTGTGTTGATCCTTCTTTCCTTGGCGCCATTGTTTGTCTCATACTTGCTTGATGTTACTTGATAGTTTGGCTTGTGATTTTGGAATTATAACATTATTTTCATGTAATATTGCTTTAAAACCAATATTATAGCATTACTATGTGCAAGCTCTCTAAATGAAGAGGTCTAGGCTTGTATTTATAAGTTTAACAACTAACCCCAACCCAAGGTGACTTAGAGTGTAGTTAGAGCTTGTAATAGATTCAAACCTAACCTTAATGAGTTAATTAACACTAGCAGAGTTAAAAGGTGTCAAATGGGTATGATTGGTAATGAATAGGCATGTTGAGATATTTTAAGATATTTGACAACTCACAAAAATGTAATTATGAATTCCTAAGATATTCTTTGATTTTTGAACTTACTTTTTTGATATTTCATTAATTTTTCATGGATGATTCAATTAGGTAATTGATTTGGTTTTGTATTTTTATTCATTCTATTTAGGATATTTAGTATTTTACAATATTTAAATTAATTGATGTGTGCATTTGCTCTATTTAATAGGTCTATAGGCCAAATTACATTTTATGAAGCCAAATTTGAGATGTTTAGTGATTCTTAGTTTTGATTTGCAAAGGTTGCTAATAATCAGTATAAAGTCCAATATGAATCCATTGGTGGCCAATTTTAGGTGTTTATAGTTTGCCCCTATTTGGGAAGGCATTTTAAGTTGTAAGTATAGTAACATCTTCTCAAATAATGAAAAGGTCCTATATGATTATGACTTCAATGGTAATGGATGAACTTCAAGATACCCTTTCGAGGGAATAGTTGGTAAAGGAGTCGGTAAATGCTACCTTGAAATAAGGAAATGCATAGACCAAATAGATGAAAATGATAGGGTGGAAGGGACTGATTTAAATATAGGTAGTTATAATTTGTGGTATATGGAGATTCCCTAATTAGGGTAGAAAATTAGGATGATTTACCCACAGATAGTTATAATCATTACCATGAGTGGGATAAAAAAGGTGATGATTTTCCCAAAGGTAGTTAGAATCATTGAAAAAGGCTTAAGGTAAAAAGAGACTAATTTTCCTAAAGGTGGTTATAATAAGTTATATAGAAAATAATGATTTTCCCAAAGGTGGTTATAATCATTGATAGTATAAAAATGTGCCCTATTTGGGTAGAAGAAAGATAATGATTTGCCCAAAGGTGGTTATAATCATCAACCTTCAAAAAGGTGTAAACCTAATTAGTTTCTCAGAGGTGGTTAGAATCATTGATAATGCAATTGGTATGATATATAATGATTTACCCAAAGGTGGTTATAATCATTATACCTTGATTATGACAAACAAGTGGAATTGTATACAATGATTTATCCAAAGGTGGTTATAAGCATTATATCCTGATTATGACAAACATGATATGAAATGATGATGGCAAATTATTATAGAGGATAAATATGAATTAGTAAACTTACAAGTATAGATATGCTCATCCAAACTAACAAGGAGGGAAATTTTTGTGTTGTTTAATTACTTTATTTGGGATATGATTTGGATTAGATCAAGAATGTTATTGATGTTGCTACTAAAAAGATATCTCATTACTAAATTTTCCATGTAGAGTCATTGAATCTAATTTTTTCTATAGCACATGATGGTAGGCATCATGATATAAAACCATGATAACTTGGCCAAAATATGCATACAGACTAACTCCTAATCCAATACTAAATTTAAAATAATGCACCAATAATAAAAACCATGATGACAATGTTGATGTATGAATATGGATACATTCAATAATAATGTCCAAATAATCACTCAATGAATGCATGTAGACTAAATTGAGGCACAATACTAAAAACCAAAAAAAAAACAAGAAAATAAAAGAAACAAATGAAATAAAGAGAAATAAATGAAATTCAAACAAACAAGGGTTAATTATAATGTTAGTACAAACAAAATGACATAGAAAAGGCAATGAGCATTTTCCCTAGAAAATAGGTGACAACTTAACAAAAAAAAATAGGGGAATAAAATAAAAGGAAGGTGGTGGTCGACCTATCTCCAGATGCACTAGGCAAGTGGATGCTACCTACATAGTTTCATGGATGTGATATCCAACAAAAACTTCAAGCCAAATGTAATTCTCCCAATAAATGGGATAAAAGAAAATGATGATAAGAAGAAAACATGATTAATGTTATATAAGAATATGGGAATGAAATTTTAAAATGGTGAGAGCATGGGATAAAAGGCCAAAAAGGATGGGGAAACTAAATGACAAGTGGTTTCTTGTAGCTTGAAGAGGGTTCCCAGAATCCTTAAGGCAAGGAAGTGGTTAACATTATTGGGTTTTATAAATTGATTTTATTAAATGTTTTTGGAATTTTTGAGTATCTCAACTCAATCAAGAATGATGAGACACTAAATAGTTCAAGGTAAAAAAATGGTGTGAGTGTTTAAACCTAAAATTCAAGTAAAATGGTGAGTGTGGTGAAGGGGTAACTGAGATAACATCAACATGAATTGAGTTCTACCTACATAGTCCTAGTATGGGACCTCAAGTCACTATAATTCTACCTTACAATGGAGGAATTCTACTAGTGTAATAACTAATTCAAACAAAATAAGAAATGTTGGCATAATGGTATAGTACAACATAGGAATGAAAAATTGTTACATCAAGGCACAATAAACAAGTGTTGTCCCTAGTTTTCCCATAGGTAGTTATAACTAGGATATAATGACATAAGTCAAAGACACTAATTTTCCTGTAGGAAGTTATAATTAGTTGTATGATTATGGGACACTGATTTTCCCATAGGTAGTTATAATCAAGCCCAAAAAATGGTATAGATAATAGAACAAGAAATGAAGGATGCAACTTCCAAAATCTCTATAATACTACTCCAAAAATATGACATATGTCTAGAATTATTAAAATGACTATTGAAATTGATTTGAATCTTCATGTTGAAAATGGAACCAATAGAATGGAACCAAGGTCAAATGGGATAGGTAGGGAGGGTCAAAATAACTTGGTTGATAGAAAAGGTATGGTAGAATGTAAAGGTGGAACGAAAAAGTGATAGAATGGTAAAATGATATAATAGAAATAAGAATACTTGATAATATGGTACAAATGAAATTTATCCTCATAGAAAATACACCATATCACTCAAACAAAGTAACATTTGAGGTGTATAATGTTCATCAACTCATCAAGTTCATACCTATCTACTATGGCAAGCTTGTATGATCTAGTATCATAATCTACAACAATGATGAAAGGAACTACCTAGTTAGGTTTGAACTTGCCTTTATTCTTCTTCTCAATCATGAAATGCTTTTGGTTTTCTTTAAGAACAATATCACCAAGTTTAAAGTCTTTATGTTTCATGTGCCTATTGTAGTGTCCACAGAGTCAATTTTGATATTCCTATAGATTATTTACTACATTCATGAATTTCTCATCAAGTAACTCCAATTCTTATAGGTGAGGTATTAAATAGTCTTCATCATCTATGACATGCTTTAGATAGATGCATAATGAAGGTAGCTCGACCATAACGGGAAAAATGTCCTCAGTACCATAAACAAGTGAGTATAGAGTGGCACCCATTGGAGTATGGTGATTGGTATAGTATTCCCAAAGGTCATGGAATATTTGAAGGTGTCAATCATAGTTGGCATCATTGAAAATACTTCTGAGTATGTTGATAATGGTTTTATTAGATGTTTCTACCTAGTGATTACCTTGAGGGTAATATGTCATGGAAAAATGTTATTTAATCTTGTACTCAACACATAGAGATTCAATATCCTTATTTTTGAATGAGCTACCATTATCAGATGTACTATTGGAATCGATACTATTATAGTAATTGAGATGGTTAAATGTGAATTTGGAAATTTGCTTCCTTATCATGTAAGTGAGGGGTTACATATTCAACACACTTAGTTAAGTATTCAGTGGTGATAAGGATATGTTTATGGTCATCAGATGAGGTGGGGTTTATCTTCCTAATGAGATTAAACCCCCATATAGTAAATGGCCATGGTGTTAGCATTGATTTTAAAGTCTTGGTTAGATCATTAATTAAAATTGTATACTATTGACATTTATTGCATCTTTTTACATATGCGTCTACATTTTCATATATCATTGGATAATAGTACCCAATACACAAGAACGTTTTGGATAAGACTACCCCACTAGTGTGGGTTCCACATACTCCATTAACTTTTTGTAATGTTAATGAAAATTATACTAACATTAAATAATTAATAGATTTCCATCAAAACTATGATGGTATAGGGTTGGTTTGAGTATGGTATAATGTGTGTCATTGTGGACAAGGGATTTGGATTATTTGTAGGATAACTTTAGTGGCATAATATGGTCATGTAGGTAAGTGTAAAGGTTTGAATATGAAGTAGAGTTGGGACCATAAATATCATAAATCATTGTGATGGTTGATGCTTCATGAGCTAGTGATAACATATTTTCAATACGAAATTGGTATTCCTTGGCTGTATCTATTTGTCAAATAAAAAATCCAAAGGTAGCCATGGCATTTTCTATTTGATTACTGGCCCTTGGTATATGCTCAAACTAGATATTGGAAATCTTATTTTTTAAGGTGTTGACCATGTCCTTGTATGAAACCAACCTATCATATTTGGTTTGAAAGTGGTATATAACCTAATTGATTATTAACTAAGAATCACTATAAACATTTAGATGATGTAGGTTCCATTATACTTCCTTTTAAATCCTTGTAATAAGTACTTCATATTCAACCATGCTATTGGTACAAGGAAATATGATCCTCAATGACTTGTGGATTAGATACCCCTATGGTGTATTAATCAAAATTCTTGCCCTTGATCCATGTGCTATGAATGATCCATAAAAATATAGATTATAGTGTTGTTCCTTAAGAGGTGTTTTAAAGATGTTTATTTATAGAATGTTAGCAACTTTGTATCTGTAAGGGGTGATTCTACAAGCTAACCTATAATAATTTGTCCCTTGATGGATTTTTGGTCAACGTACTCTATCTAAAACTCATTGATAATCATGATACATTTTGCCATAGAACCTTGTATCACTTTTTGGATAGTAAATACTTAATCGGATCTACTTTTAAAATGACCATGGTCTTATTGTTCAACATATAATGTCATAATTTTTTAGCTATAATTGGCCATAGCTAAATAGGCTTTTTCAATGACCATATAATTGTGCTCATACACTACTAATGTATAAATTAGATAGTACATGGCATATTCTTTTCCATTATAATTGTGTTGAGCTATAAGTGCCTTAAGGGCTTTGTCTATGGTTGATAAATATAGAAGGAATGGTTTTCTTATCATTAGAAGCAATAAAATTAGTGGATTCGATAGATAGTCTTTTAGCTATTAAAAATATTTTTGACAATCATCATCCCAAAGAAATGTTATACCCTTCTTCAGTAGGTGTGTAAATGGGTGGCACTTATCTTCCAATTGAGATATGAAGCACCTAGTAGATTGGATCTTGCCCTACAAACTATGGAGATACTTCAAATTAGTTAATATTGACATCTCTATTTTGGCTCATACTTTATTTGGGTCAACTTAAATGCCTCAACGAGACATAATTAAGCTAAGAAATTTTCTTGAAGTAACTCTAAAAACACACTTCTTAGGGTTGAGCCTAACTTTGTACTCATAGAGTTGCTCAAATATCCTCCTTAATGTTTTTGGATGATTAGCCCTAGTCTTTGATTTACCTAGTATGTCATCAATGTATTTTTTAATAGTGTCATGCATCATGTCATGAAATATTATTATCATAGATATTTGATAGGTGGCCCCTATATTTTTGAGACCAAATGGCATAACTTGATAATATAATGTTCCCTATGAAATGGTGAATTCTATTTTATGTTGGTATTTTGGTATAATTTAGATCTAATTATAGCCTAAGAATGTATTCATCAGTGAAAGAACTTCATAAGCCACTATGGAATCAACAATCATGTAAATGTTTGGTAGAGGATAGTCATCCTTGGGGTAGGCCTTGTTTATGTCCCTAAAATCAGTACAAATTATAATTCTTTCTTATTTTTTGTTAACTAGTAAAACATTGGAGATCTATTCAGAATAGTTAATCATCTTGATACATCTCACTTTCAAAAGCTTTTCCAAATATTTATTTACTAATACAATAATGTGAGGATGTATTTTACATAATTTTTATTTCACTAGTTTGGCATCAGTATGTAACACAAGATGATGAACAACCAAGACAAGGTCTAAACTAGGCATGTCAGAGTAGGCCCATGCTAATATATCTACAAGTTCCCTCAAAAGGGTTGTAAGGACTTCACACTCCTCATTAATGAGGGATGTGCCTAATTTGATCTAATTTGGGTCATCTAAAGTCCTGATGTTAGCCTCTATTATGTCTTCCACTAGAAGGGTCAAACCATGTTCGAGAATAGTTACCAAAGATTAAAATTGGCCTAAAATATTAGAGTCCTATGTTAGGACTAGTTCCTAATGTTCTCCTAGGCTGATGAATTAGAATCCCTTGAGGGTGGGGTTGGCCATATAAAAAACACTAATAGGAACACTTGGATGATGCAATCAAAATCTTGTTGCTCCTATAGACTGAACTCAGACTCATAGGAAAGTTCATCATTGGTGGTATCATGGATGATTTGATCAAAATCTTGTTCTTATTTAAGACTAATCCTGGACCCATAGTAAATTTCATAATTTTTGGTCTCTTAGTCTAAAATTGAAGGAGGTTAAACAACCCCATTCAATGGTGCTTGAGATAAGTTTTCACCACTATAATAACCTTTCTCTTTACTTTTTCCCTAGTCAAAAAGTGTCTCAAAGAGGTTTTCACTTTGGGACCTTAATGTTTTATTTGTTTAATTTTGGCTAAGGGTCTTAATCCACTCTCCAAAATAGGATTTGGGATCTAGTTTGATTGAGAACTCTTATTTTTGGTCTCCCAATAGAAAATTATCCCTAAGGCTAAAGAAATCATAAAAAGATTTATCATTTTGAAATTCATCAACTAACATGTTGGATTCTTGTTGGCCCTAGTCTATCAGTTTGGGATAATATAATATAAGTGAATTATGGAAAATAACTAGTCGATGGGTACAAATGAAATTATTGTCAAGTAAATTGGTATGGTCTAGGTCATCAAAATGGCTATGATCAGACTCTACTTTTCTTTTGGCACCATCATCACTAGTTATTGGTGATGTTATGTGATTAAGATATATGGGGTCACCCCCAGGTAGTTTAAATCCAAGTCTATAGGTTACTTTGTATCAAGTCATATAAATTGAATCAAGTGTTCCCTATTTATTTTTCTTAAGGCCTCCTCCTTCATATTCTTAGTTCTCCATGATCTGATTAATAATGGGATATTTGTAATTTTTGTAAAAATCAACCAATTTGTCACTATACAACCATGATTTATCACTTTTGAGTGGGTCCTATTATTGTCTAGAGGCTGGTATAAAAGGTATAGGTGATAGATTATGTAGATGGCCTTTGCCCTTTCTTTGCCATTGATTGAGTGGTTTGGATTTTAGTATTCTAAAGGACATTGTGTTCTATGGAGGATTTAAAATGTGAAAGGTGTTGTGGTTCAGATACTCTCCTATGCCATTAGCTAATATGGTATAATGATTACACATTTTAGGAGGAAGCCTATGGGAAAGTGAAACAAGGGTATCAAGCTCAATGTCATTGGCCTTTGGTGAATCAACAAGTATTGATTTTCCCTTATCCTTTCTGGTAACTGTATTCATACCAAAATGGTAGTTATAGCTTTTGAACTCAGCCTCCAAATGATTACAATGCTTTTATGGATGCAAATCTCTTGGAATAATAACCTCCATTCTAGAATGGGAGATCTTGATACACTGGTGCAATGTCAATGGGATTACACAAATATCATGTATCCAAGGTCTACCCAAAAACATGTTATATGGAAAATCAAAACCTAAAACATGGAAAAGTGTATATTGGTAAGTTGATGGTGCCTTATGATTCTCATTCTTCCTTATCATAGGATTTGATGATGATTGTTTATGCTTGAATATCTATTGTCATATACATGAGAAGCTTGATGAGCTTTAGAGACATAGTATTTAGACCTGATCCATTATTTATGAGGACACACTTCACTTTATGTTGCATTATGTAAAATTCGATGTACAATGGATTGTTATGTAGTAGATCGAGGGATGACATATCACTTCAATTGAAGGTTAATTTTTGTCCTAGAGTTAGGTGTCTAACCAAAGCTTGAATTTGTCTAGAGATATGTCATTGGTAACTTTGGATTGGCCAAGGAATTCTATCATGGTGGTTTTTTGGATAGTAAACTGACACAAAAAATCTAAAATGGAGTTTTGTGTAGGTATATTTTGTAATTATTCCACAATATCAAATGCCTTATCTTGCACAATGGTAAATGACTTGTTCTTAGATAGAATGAGTGGTTATATGATGGGTGAAGTGGTAGATGGCTATGGGCTTGGTATGGTAATTCATGATCATAGAGTTATGATTTTATAATTAAGATTAGGTATAGGACCATTATTACTAACAAATGATGGTTGAAGGGGAGTAGATATGATAACTCTTGGTTATTAGTGCACTTATGTAATGGTCATGAGCTAATGATGAGTTATTGATATAAGGTGAAAATCTAGGAATTACTACTTGTTGGTTAACCTATATATGGTCCTAGGTCAAGGAAGGATTGCCAACATGGGTTGGTTAACTGGGAATGATTAATAATGGTCTTGTTTGATTGGTACTTGGTCTTGGATTGATGTAAATTGTGTTAATGTAACCTCTTAAAATATAGCCAACAACCATGTTGTATCCTTACACAACTACATGGTAGGTATACTGGTTGTTGGCATCATTTTGGCCTTGGTTCTATCCATTATTTTGATGTTATTGGTTATGTTGTTGATTTTGATGGTTTTACCTAGTTGTTGATATTGTTGTTATTGTTACACTAGTAATTATTGTTTTTATTGTTAGATGTTATGTTGGGGAAAGGGAATATAATAAATGTCAATGTTCTAATTAGATGTGGAAGGTCCAAAATCTAATGTGATTTCTCCATTCTCTAACATATTCTTGATCATATGTTTAATTTACACACAATAATGTAAATTATGGCCATTGACCCAATTTGGATAGGTAACACCCTCAAGATAGTGATTCATAGTATACCAGTCAATAAAATTAGCTACAGTGAGCTTGTGAAACATAGATTGAAAGGGTTATCCAAGGTTACTAAAGACATGAAGAGTAGGCATATTTCTCCTTAGAGGAGGGTTTTGCAAAGGCATGGGTTGTTGCATTTGTTATACTACTGTAGGTTATTGTGCTTATTATGATTACTACATTTATTAAAGAGGTTATTGGTTAGGAGTTAGATGCATATGTGGCATAGGATGTGTAAATGGTTTTTTCACCATTTTAACATATTATGACTCAATTACTCCATTTTATATAACATTCTTGTTGTGATTGAACTACTTGGGTTTGTTATAATTATTAGCCTAGGTTTGCTACGATGTTTGCACCTAGAATTGGTTCTAATTTTGGCCATTATGATTTTTTTGGTTTAGGCTCTAATTGGATGAGGTAATTTTAATTATCCCTTTATGTATAATGTATCTTTCAATTAACAAACTTTTGTCAATTATCTATTTAAAAGTATGTGCACACTCCAACTCCAAATTATAAGATATCTCACTGTGTAGATTTTTCATTAACATAGTGGCTAGTTGATTGTCTAGTAGACTATGGGTATATCAACTTGCAAGGGCTCTCCATCATTGTAGATAGATTTCAAATCTTTCACTAGCCTTTTGTTTTGATTGCATCAGATCTACCAATAAAATTTCATGTTTGATACTGTAAGAGAAGTGATACACAAGGTTGTATAAAAGCTCATCAAAATTAGATACTAAATTCTTGGGAAACTTTATGAACCATTCCAATGCTTTCCCTATTAGGCATCTTGGAAACAACAATAATAGGTATATATCACTATAGGCCATTGGTTGGCATGTAACAAATAATTATTTAAAATGGGCCTTGGGGTCACCTTTCCCCTTATATTTATCAAACTTTGGTGACTCATATTCTTGAGGAAATGGTATCTAAAAGTACTCCATGTTGAAAGGGTAAGAACATACATCATCTAGCATGAAGTTTTTCGTATATTTACCAAATTGAATGAGGGAAATTGCATCCTTCATTTTTTTTAGCTCTTGTGTGAGGATACTAGTGGGATCATTGGCTTGAGGTGGAAGTAGTCAAAAATGAATTAATTTGGCTGGGGTATGATGGAGGCATTTATTGGGTAATTTTAGACTGGATAGGGAATGTGTCAGGAATACACAAGCATAGATTAGGTGTGATTATTGAAATTACATGTACTATAGTGAAATATTTTGGTTGGAATAAGGTATATAGGCATAATGTTGGGAATATTATGGTTAGAATGGATGTATATGGCCATACTATGCCTATTAAGGTTTAATAGGGACATGTTACTAACTAGTCATACCTTATTGATTGAGGGGAACTTGTGAACTAAGACCCTGTCTTTAAACTTATGGTAGATTTTGAATGAAAGGAAATTATTTCCTAATTGGTACTTGTGGAACATTTGAACCTATTTTTTGTGAATCCCTAATGGGAAGTAGATACATGTTGGAGATTCAACATCTGTCACTGCATAATACTTGTACAATGTTTGTTAGACATTATTTAGTTTTGGATTGACATGTTAGTCTATGATTAAAGAGGTATGTTCATTGCTACCTAGCAAGGTAGAACATTGAATTCCCCATATTGAGCTGGTAAGATGTGCTGCCTCTTTTGTGTGAGTATATTTTACATGCCTATTATTGTGAAATATTACTCATCACCTATTGAGGTGGAGTAATATTCATCATGTTATGTTGTGGCATGGAATTTATCATTGGTTGACTACTTAACCTTGATGTTGTGTGCTTCAAGAAATAGTTGGTTGAGGATTAGAGGTAGTTGGCTGAGGTTAGGATGTATAAACTCCTACTCCATGAGTTTTTGAACCACTCATAGTGTTATTTAAAGGCACATTTTATTGTTGACTATTTTTTATACGTTAATACCACTTTTCTTTAAATAGGCTTTACTTGTGTATTGTCTACTATGTTTAGCTCGCTTTTGTATGTATAAGTAGAAGACACTTCCTTGATGGTTGGCGTAAAGTACATGTTTTCTCATAAATTAATTTGTATAATTAGATCTAAACCTTAATATTCTTTGTTTGTCAACTCAAATAAGACTCTTCTTAAAGTATGTGACTTAATAATAAGTGCATTTGACATGGTCATATGATTAAAGTTATATTCTAGGTTTTGATATGTTTGGTATGTTATCAAAATTTTAATGAAGTGGTCTTCCATGAGGCCCCTTTATGTGACAAACATATCTGTATCTTTATATAACATCAACATAATAACATTGGGGTTTCTAGAAGAGGCTTGTTCATTATTCTAATTGTAAGACATATTGTGAGGCCCTTTTACTAGATTTGGAAAATTTTCATTCCCTACCTCTATGGTTATATTAGGATCATAGGTTAATGGAATTTTAACATAATAGGGTTATTTTTAGACTCTTTCCATAGCTAAAGGTACACTATTAAAATATTGGGTTATTTTTTCTCAGTCTTACTTTATGTATCGAGGCATGCTAATAAAATAATGGGACAAAGTATCTTGACTATGTTCCCCTATTTGAGTGTTTAAAATTATATAAGAATCCATCTCCCAATAATATCTTCTTCATAAGGGTATTAAATAAAGTCATCTTGTGTGATAACATTTCCATATCATAGATTATACATGACTCTACTAAGTGTATAGTGAGACATGGCTAAATCAATGGTGAATGTTTTGTGATAAGATGGAATTAGAGTTATACAAACCTTGAAAAGCTATTTATAAAAAGACAAAAGATTAAACTAGGTCTAACTCAGTAAAGATTTGGTTAAAATAGTATAACATCAAATTTCTAATTTTAAATATCTCACACAAGTAAGGTCGAGTAAAACAAACTAAAAACAAGATGCCAAATTCTATGTCCAAAGATGTTCTAAATAGGTTTAAACTAAGAAAGGTAAAGGTTGCTAGGTATTTTGTTCAAACACCACATCAAAATCTAGGCTTAAACAAGGCATATACTAAGACTTTTGGCCAAATGTGGCATCAAAATCTAGACTTGAAACAAAATGATGATTTTAATCTAACAAACTTGGAACACTTTTGCATAAACTAGGCACTTGATTCTAGACATAAATGTGATAAAATTGGTAGGAGGCACTAAATAAAAGGTATTTGAAGATAGAATGATTCTCTCAAATAAAGGCACAAAAATATAGTTTTCAAAATTTGGGTAAAAAATTAACCTAAGTTATGCAACCTAAAATAGAAAAATTTGTGTATCAACCCCTACAAAATGATGCCTAAATATAAATCAATCAATGCTTGATACTGAACTTGTAAAGGTTAATTGAAAGCTTAACTTTATGAAAACTTAGGCTTTATCTGACCAAAAATCTAGGTAAATTTTAATATCATGACTACAATAAAAAAATATCCCACAAGACACATGGTTTGGTTTAAAATACAAAACTTTAGACACGAGACAAGACAAGTATATTGAAATAATTTGAGTAGCATAACAATGTTAGTGTTCTCAAAAGGTATAAACAATGTTTTATTTCAAAAAAATTATAAGGCTTAAAACTTGAAATGATTTAGGCAACATAAAATTACCCATTTTAATCAAGTGAAACACATAACATTTCTGACAAAAATCTTTTAAGTTAAAGCAAGGTGTCAAATGGATGACATAATGCCTCCTTAAATAATGGAGTAGTGTATAAAAATAAACTCAATTATGACATCATATAATAAAAATATTCCTTAGACATAAAATACCAAGAAATAAAATTAAAAATACTAAATACAATTAAGTATATCATCCTAAATCCTAACAAGGTATGGCAAGTGGGGTTGACTTGAACTTATAATTTACGATCATCTAGATTGATACCAAGTGTGTCTAACACAAAATTATAATCATGTAAATTGAGTTGATACCAATCAACCTATCATGCAAGGGTCTATTCATTTACATGATGATTCTAATAATGGAATGCTTAGTGGAATCCTATAGTTAACTAGACCTGACTCAAGCCTTCATTATGAAAGGAGAAGTTAGCTAATCAACTCCCTAGCTCTTTTAGTATGTGTACCCTAATTTGTATACCCCATCATAGAATGGGATTAAAAAACTATTGGGAGATGAAACCCTGGGTTAATGATTCTCAAGAGAACTTATGAAAGGCAATGACCTCCCCTTCACAAACCAAGTTGCATGAAAATAAAAGACTAAGTGGAAAGACTTTAGGGTTATATTTAGATCACCCAAACCATGCAAGTTTTGGGGAGAGCCTAGACAACCTTCTTTCCATGCCTTGGACTAGGCACAAATTCAAGTGAAAAATGTGATTTTGGTCACTGAAGTTACCTATAGGGGATAGGGGAGTGCATATATGAGCTATTCATTTTGTGAAAATAAACAAGTAATAAACAGTTTCAAGAAAGTACGATCAAAGTTTATGTTGATATTAGGCACCAAATAGAAATGTGTGATGAAGTTATTTACTTGGACCCTTGGCTTAAGTGTAAAATATTTGAAAGAAATTTCACAACAAAACTTAATCAAAACCATCTATGTTAATTTTAAGCCCAAAACCCAAATGTTCAAGATTTAGCCTAAGTTAATATTAAAACACAAAAAATTAAGTGTTCAAGACTTATCCATTTTTCTAAGAACTAAAAATTAAGTGTTGAAAAATACTAGAAATATTAAATCCTTTTAAGAACCAAATACCAAATGTTCAAGATTTAATAATTTTATTTTAGCTCCAAAATGATGTGTAAATGATTTAGCTAATTCTTTTTAGGTAACCAAAATGAAATGTCAAAACCATTTAAATTTGTAATTTCATGTTCCAATCATACCTAGAAGCTACAATGGTTAGATAGTCTCCTCCTACTTTAAACCACATTTAATGGTGAAAAAATAAATATTCAAAACGTAGATCTCAAGTTTTAATTTTTGAAAACATAATGATCATGTTTGGTTAGAATTGACCAATACTAGTTTTAAGGAAGCCGATGATGGAAGTAAAGGACTAATACCAATCAACTAGGATTGCTGTCAGTCACTTGTGAACCCAAATTTAAAACCACACAAGATGAAAATGTTAGGTTATCTAAAAAGGTAATAAAAACTTCTTGCAACCTACAACATAATGATTAGGTAGAGAGCTAAAATGCTAATGAAACCAATAAATCATAAAAGAAAATGTTTAAAATATTCAAAATGCAATCTTTGTAAACCATGTTTTTTACTACATACTATTGATTATGGTCACACAAAATTGAGATCGGTTAGTTAGAACTAAAATAGGTTTCACAAAACCAATGCCAGTTAGGCCTAACCAATGTTGGTCTCTGTGTGGATCTGAGTTAATTAAAGAATTAAAAATATGATAAAATGAAAGATAAAATTACAAATTTAAATATATTAAAGCATTAATTTGTTAATTTTTGAGTTAATATTCATCTCATTGCTATGTGGGTGCTTATTATCATACCGAGTATGATATTTTTGATGCTATGACTTTGATGATGGAGGGGAGGTTAAATCAAGTGTTATTTTTCATATAAAAAAATGAAATGAAAAACACACTAACAAGCTTAACACCTCCATAACTAGATCATAGGCAGAACTTAGTGAACAAATAACAAAGTACAAAGCTAAAATAAAATGCAAATAACTTACACATTCCTTACCTTCCTTGAATGTTCCAAATGATGTGTTCATTTGGCTTGCTCAACTTGTGCTAAAGAATTATTTGAAAAATTAAGTTATGTGGCTCCTTCTCTCCTTGGAACCATTATTTGTATCATGTTTTCTTGATTTATATTGATGTCTTAGCTATGTATTTTGGCATTATAACACTATTGTCATGCAATCTTTCTCTAAAACTAGCATTATAACATTATTATGTCCAATCTCTATAAATGAAGAGGTATAGGCTTGTATTTATAGGTTTAGAAACTAACCCCAACCCAAGGTGACTTAGAGTGTAGTTATAGATTGGAATATGTTTAAACCTAACCTTAGTGAGTTAATTAACCCTAGAATAGTTATAATGTGTCAAATGGTTATGATTGTCAATGAATAGGCATGTTGAGATATTTTAGGATATTTTAAAACTCACAAAAAGGTTATTATGAACTCTTGGGATATTATTTTATTTTTGAATTTCCTTTTTTGATAATTCATCAATTGTTCATGGATGATTCAATTAGGAAATTTAATTGGTTTTGTATTTTAATTAATTCTATTTAGGATTTTTAGCATTTTTCAAGATTTGAATTAATTGATGTTTGCATTTGCTTTATTTAATAGTTCTATATGCCAAATTACATTTTATGAATCTAAATTTGAGATATTTAGTGATTCTTAGTCTTTATTTGCAAAGGTTGGTAAGAATCAATCTAAAGTCTGGTATGAAGCCATTGGTGGCCAATTTTAGGTGTATACACCCACTTCTTTGCAACCTCATTCCTATCAACCACCTAGTGATGATATACATGTTATCTTAACTAAGACTCAACATTCTATTCATCACACCACATCAAATGACATGGTCATCCCTAATTACACCATTGACATTCATATACCTAATTATGATTATAGTTATACCTTATATGGTCCATTCTTAGGAGGTCTTGTCTAGGATCAAGATGATGATATTATTCATTATCATTCCTCTTTACTTTAGTCTTTTAGTATCTCTTCTATCATTATATCCTATATCATTCCTACTTTTAGCATTTTTCTTATTAATCACAAGATAGAGATGGTGTGCACACCTCCATTTTCTAAATAACCTCATAGGAGTATGTTTATGGAATGTGTTATGATTGGCCCCTATCTCTTTTCTAGATACCAAGACCTATCTAGCCAAATTATCCCTGAGATGTTTATGACTATCCTTCAGCCCTCTATGGATTCCACCCCTCCCTCAAGTAGAATATAATTTAGATCTTATTCCCACTCCTTCTCTTGTTGAGTCTCTTACTATTTCTAATCCTATTTATCATTTAGTTGAGCCTCGTCTAATATCTCCACCAACTCCACCTTCTCTTGGTGATGGTTTTCTCCCTTTACTACAACTTTCTCCTTTACCCACAAAATGCATTGATCAGCCTTATTATGACATTTATAAATTTATCAATCACTAAACTAAAGACTATTAGTTATATCAATCTTCTTTAGATTCCATTTCTAATCCTCCTATGCATACACCTACCAAGTCTACTCATAAACATATATGTGTCTTCTACAACATAAATAATCATTAATCCACACATTATCAAAAGTTGTGATAATATATTTACACTTTGAATCCCACCACTCCTCATCCCTCAGACAAGGCTATAATTCCATAAAAATTATTACATGAATATCTTCCCAAATATTGATAGGTATATTGTCTCTTACACCAATATGGTACACATCACACTAATCATTGCCACATCCTTAAGAAAAATTTTAAGGATCATATCCTAACCATTCTTGCACCTTATACCTTTCCTCACATAGGTTTGTTTTGCAAGAAGGCTCCACCTTCTTCTCCCATGGCTCTATCTCATGTGGATAAATATCCTATGGTTCCATCTCCACCTATGAGCCTCTCACCCATAGATCTTCCCTCACCCATAGATCCCTCTCCATCAGTGACTCTTTCATCAGTGTAACCTTCTCCAATAGTGACCCCTTCATCTCCTATAGAATCCACTACTATGAATTCCACTAAGCATCCCTTAAATGATATCCCTCATTATCATAATTCTTCAAACATTCCTACATTTTCCATCAAGGATATTTGACATGAAGTATTTTCTCAACTTTCATATAAGATCGATGAGACATTTGCTATAGTCTACATTTAACTTGAAAGAGACATATTAAATGTTATGTATAAAGTGTGTGGAAAAATATATTATTACTTATTAACACATGCATGGTGTTCTTACATTTTCATTTGGATTGGAGGTGTTCTCAAAATTTAAATCTATTTTATATCATTTGACATTATGTCAAATTCCTATTTATCTTACATTGCGATATTTGTTTGGCATTACATGTTGTTTATGATGTCATTATTCTTCTTAGGTTCTCTTATGGATTATTTTTCATAATTACATTTTTATTCTTCTTGAGTTCATTTATTATGGTTACCTTATTCTTTTTCATAATTATATGATATCTTATCTCTATAAACATAGATAATTATGACTTGGTTATATAAACATTGCTCCCTTTAGTCATTCCCTCTTTACTATGTGATTAATTATAAAAAAATTCATCTCATTAAAATATCCCTTTACTATTACACTTTATATCTCCCTTTCTTCATCTTTTCCTTTTGCAAACTAAGCATACACATGGTTGAGACTTGAGATACCATGTTAGTTCATAGTTAAGATTAAGTGTTCTAGTCAGTAATATATTTAAATAATTAGCTTCATTTAACCATAGCTTAAATATAACTCATGTGTATCACTCTATCTCTCATGATTGGTCATTCCAAGTCCATATAGAGGAGAAATATTAATAGCCATAAAATATTCAAAAGACAAATCATTTAACAAAAGGCAATGTTCCTAAAGGCAACAATTAAAATCTTTAAAAGTTAAATCACACTAAAAGACATGATTTTAAGGACATATAATTTTTATAATAAAATATCAAACTCAATAGTTGGCCTCACAATAGATCCGAGTTCCATTTGGGTGCAATATGCTAGTAGATTAAAGAAGAGAATAAAAAAATCTATTTTTTTCTACCTACTTTCTCATGCAAGTACCCAATATTTGTAGTAGACTAATGGCTCCATAAAGGTTCATGAATAATATGGAACACATTGTGGGAAGGTAGGTCCATTGTAATTTTCTTTTTAAAAACCTCCAAAATGATTTTATCTTAGTACCACACCTATTTACCTACATAGTTTTGTGTCTATAGGGAATAAGTATCCTTTGTATATTGATGGTCACTAGTCACTTAGTGTCTTCTCATGTCTTTAGTGTGCCTAATATTTCCTAAGGTCTTCTCATAAGACACCTACATTATTATTTTTACATTCCATTTTTCACTCTCTATAAACCTAATATTTCCCCTTGAGAAATATTATTTTGTTCATTGATCATTCCCCTTAGGGATTCCATTTGTGAGTTGCATTATAAGATCATGGATCAGACCTAGCCTTCCTCATAAATTACCAAATGTTAAAATTACTATTAATAACATCCCCTATTTCCATATTATTTACACTTCATTGGTGTTCCCTTTTTCATTTTTAGCATAATACCATGGATAAGACCTGGCCTTCCTCACAAAGTTTTCCAATAATCTAGGTCACAAAAAAAATTCATGTGTCAAACATGAGATAAGATGTTATTTATTATGAGTTACACATCATTGACATGCTTTTCATATTTATTTAGTGTGTTTTATACTTAATTCATTAATATTTTAACTTTTATCTTATTTTTTTCCAATTACATGTAAGAATCTAACCATTTTTATTAAAGTTTTTCATACTTCCCAACTTGAATTAGTATGATTAATTTAAGACCAGTTTATAAATTTTGTTTATCTTTTATAGTTCCCAATGTGATTTAGTATGATTGATTGAATTAATTGATTTGATTTTATACCATTATTATTTCACATGATTTCCATTTTATTACATTATTTCAATACTTCTTAATGTGATTTAGTGTGATTTCACTTGTTTTAATTTGGTGCCAATAATTATCATGGTTTAAAAATAATTTTTTGTCCTCTTGTCTACCACTAATTTTATTATATTTAGTCATATTTTGTTAATACACATTTCCCATTGTGATATAGTGTGTAGTGTATTTGTTTCTAATTAATTATACATTTTTAATTCCTTTTTCATGTTTCTTTTTAACCATTAATGTGTACTACATAATGATAGAAAACAAAACACAACACATGTTGCCTATAATAGTTATAACAAAACCTATATACATGTTCTATAAATAAATATATCTATGCATACACAACCATAACCACAATATAACACATAAGATCAATATCCAACTATCAAAATAGATATACATACATACATATATATGTATGCATGTATGTATTTATATTTTTATAGTTGGATGTTGATCTTACACACACACACACACACACACACACACACACACACACACATGTATGTATGTATGTATGTATGCATGTATGTCATGAATTTTTAATAAAAAGTATAAAAATACATTGCTCTAGCCTTAACGCTAGGCTCCATCATATCTATCTCATGGCCTATCCATGCTACCCATAGATGCCTCTAATTATCCACTCCAGATAGTAAATTGTAAATAAGTTGTTCAATATCTTAAGCCTACTATTTGTCCCTATAGGTTGGCCACCTAGGCTTGTACATATCCCAACTAGATAGTGGTATCCATATACATGGCTCTCTCCTAATCCAAGGCTTGCCATGCTTGTGTCTCTCCTAATCCCACCCCTATTGGTGGTTTTAGACCATATATGCATGCCTATAGTTGCCTCATGGCCTCCCCTACTATTTTGAACATTTTTACTGAGCTAGGATAGATGGTACCATAATATCATCTAATGTGGTGGGGTCGTATGGTACTAACACCCCATCTAGAATATCAAGTTGTGCTCTCATAATTAGGAATCCCCATTTGACCTCTTTCTCATCTATAATATCTATAAAATATAAACTATATAGATATTAGATCACATATACATCTCAAAATTTATTTATCTACAATCTTATATAGCAAATATTCTATATCAAAGAATTAAAACTATAACATTTATTACCTATCATGATGTCACCAATCATTGTCTCTCCATCTACTCATCCACTGGGTATGGTCTCTCCATTGTCTACTCCTTTGAGTAACTCACCTATGGGATACCTCCCAATCAAAGTAAACTTTGGGGTCACCACCTGTGCATGTCTTGAGCCTCACCTTAATAGGGCCTCTATATACCAAATCTACGCTAAGCCAACTAATAGGTCATCTTGAATGAACACCTTATGTGATTTATCTTGCCTTTGGCATGTATATAAATGGTTTAATCAAGGTGGTCAATACTCCTATTATGATACCAAATATGGTAATTCCATCACTCCTACATCCATGTCCATGGTCTCACACACTATGGTCTAATCTCTAGTCTCTCGACCGACAGTCCTCCTCTTCCTTTCCCCTCAACTCTCTCACATGTCAAGCCTAAAATGTAGGAACCACTATAGGAACCATTAGGTGAGGGAGTTTAAACTAGTCTAGAAAGTGTGTAATTGGTTATGGCTCTAGCCATTAGGTGTAGTGTCCCATGATCTATATTCATGCTAATACTAGTGCCATAGTCACGCAACTTAGATGGACTATCATAATGTATGCATAAGGGTTCCACATGATCTCTCCTCATGTGACCATCTATAATGTTGGCATGTGAGGCATGACCCACATCACATGATCATGTCTACTTCTCAAAACTTGAAGTAACTGATCATCAATCACATGGGGTAACCCAACTAGTTGGTATATCAAAAACCTATCATATATCTAGGTACTCAATAATACCACTAGTCCCATGGCATTCTACCCTATGGATAGCATCCCATACATATCATGCATAATCTAAACCTAGATGATATAACCCAAGTCATAGAGTGTCCCATGATCCAATATAAATTGACACAAGGCTATCACATACAATGGTACCTTACCATTTGACTTGTGACACAAAACTCATGTTATCATAAGTCCTATCATAGCCTTCCAAATATCTATAATATGTGCAATATAGACATTAAATAAACTCACACTCAATCTTAGGTAAATCATATATGAGCATGTTACCCATTAGGCTAATGATCACCTCTCATCTTGATCATCTAGTATCCTCATGATCACTAGTGTCCCCTTATAAGAAGTCTAAGTAATACATGGATATCTTCCATATTGATACCAACCTCTATGGTATCCCGATCTACCACCCATATAAATGTATTGGTTAAACATTCCTAGGCTCCCAAGAACATGATGTAATATCCCCTTTCTTAAGGGCTCCTTTTTTAAACAAAAGCTCTGATACCACTGTAATATCCCCTTCAAATAGGGAATATAGAAAGACAAAAGCTCTGAACAAAGAATATGATTTTGCAAGATAATTTCAAATAAATAAATAAATCACAGTAAATCTCTTAACTAGAAAATCACTAATCTTATTATTGTCTAGATGGTTACAATAGATGTCCTCAGTCATGCATAAAAAGGAATATTCAGATACAGTCTTAAAAACTTGATTATCTTCCAACAATTTGAAAAATAGCCTAAATTTGTGCGTCTCGACCTGCTGTGTCAAACACACAGTCACCGATGTCAGTCGATATACTGTCAATGTCAGTCTCTGTCTGTCCTTCTCTACTGATGTCGATCTTCAGTCGGTCGATGTCGGTCACTGGGAATCTCTGACTGCCAAGGTCAGTGTCTACATGGATCTGTACGGACCTATACGAACTTCATACAGCCACCAATAAAGCACAACCTATCTATTTTCAACCCCTGATATGAAAATATATGGTTCTAATACAGAAGATCTCTATTTGTATAATTTATTGAATCAAAAACCTAATAAAATAAATACCTGGAAAGCTTTGTGATAACTTTTGTATGAAGTTACCTCTCAAATCTGTAAACCTCTATGATAACTTCTGTATGAAGCTATCTCTCAATTTGGCAATAGATCAGCTGATATTTCACAGCCTCTAAATCACACACACTGAAGAGTGGAAATTCTCCAATGTAGATGGAATCCTAGAACCCTTAGCTCAGTCTTCACAAAAGAATTCTTCAATATCAAAAATAAATAATCAATGCATAATTGATAGTGGCCTCCATGAGAAACCCTTATACCCTCAAAAAGATATGCTTGCCCTAATTAGGGTTTTCTTAAATTAGAATTAGGGTTTTTAAATTAAAATTAGAGAAAATAATTAATATTTAATTAAATTAATCAAATATTAATATCTCCCTCAATACATGTTGGATCCTCGAACCGTTTAAAGCTGGTGAACCAGGGAGTGATTTTTCACATGACCATACCAAAACAAGGGTGGTCCGCTACATGTCAAATATCCCTAAATAATAGGAGCTCAGGCAAACATGTCTGAAAGAGCTTGAATGACAGTGAACTGTAGGAATTTTTCTAATCAAATCCAAGCCAATCTCCATCAAGACCCTCTATCCATCCTCTTAGCCTACAAGGGTTGCATAATAGGCTAATCACCAAGTCTACCGATGTCCACTAAAAAAGGGGACATGACAATTTGCCCCTCCTGAAAATGCTTGTCCCCAAGCAATCTCAGAACAACAAACCAATCAATCCACCTAGATCCCATATGTAGTTATGATCTGCACTGCTATTAATCAATGTGAGCTCTTACAATATTCTTAGAAATATAACCCAAAGGAATCCACAATCAAACTGGTGAATGCAACTCAACCAATCTCTAAAATCACAACTATCCTAGATGTGTCGATACCATAGTTTGTGTAACTTGGTACTACCAATTCCATCTATAGAAGATGGTGCCAATCCATCCCATAATGGATGATAAGAACCTGGAGCCAATCTACACCTATGTGAAATCAATTCATCTAACTCTAGGTCAAAAGAAAAATAATGAGCATATCCTACTGTATAATGTCGGTAGGAACCCCCAAACTCCACTACTAGCTCACCATCACTAAACTGGGAATCCACAGATAGCTCCAATCTTTGACTCTAAGTGGTTGTAGGCTGGATAGGACCCTGTGCAATCTGCTCAACAAATCCCACCTCAAAATCCCTGTGAGGTAGCATAGTAGAAAGGATCACTATAATCTCCCCACCCAATCTACTTATAGCACTAGTACCTCAGATGAGAACACCTTTTGTCACTTTATGCGAGTCCAAATGAACACCTACACTATCTAACAAATACTCCATGAATGATTCAGTGTAGTAAAAATTATATGAGGAAGCATCAACATACTCCCCCACACACCACAACTGATCTCCCTGTAAAGGTGGCACAATCAATTGTACCACACTATCATCTGTGTGAGAAGAATCAATCTAGAAACTTGACTCCACTGGTATCCCAAACTCATCAAGACTAGGTACTCCCAAATCCTACCCATGTACGTCAGCCCCCACAATATGTTCCTCAGCAACAACTGCAGGAACGTACTCACCACCAACCACCTCACTATACAAATGAACTAGGTCTGGGGCTGGTGAAGACTGCAAATGATCCAACCCCACGGTCACCTCTTCTGACTGAAACTATGACTCCTATAGATCTCATTGTAAGTCATCACAAGAAGAACCTGTTGTAACTCCTTTCTATCTCCTTATGTTTTGAAGATTCTATCTCGCATTGGCAGCCACTACTCTAGCCTCCTTGGCCTTTTATGACCACATATCCAATAAATTTTGGGTCCTTTTCATATTCATCCAAGTTTGATGTTCTTAATGTGAATATGAAGGAGAAATAGGATCATGCAGAGAATCCATACTCTTATTATCCATATCATTAGCATGCTCTATGCTGGTCTCCAATGTAGAAGTCTCAAGTGAAACTTCTTGCAAAGATGATATAGACAACTCATTCCCCATGGCTGCCCTCATATCCTCTTGAGTCAAATTAACATGTCTAACAACTAGTGTAGGGCTGCCCTCTACCCCTGTAGAGACCTCTTGTTTCTCCTTTTTTCTATTTTGTGATGTGGACCTTTTATGAATGGATGCCATATACCGTTCTAATTTGTCTTCGAATGTAGGGTCTGAAAGAATTTCATTCATCCTCCTCTGGGTTTTAGCCAACATATTCAAACTTTGTTTCAACTTCTTCATATCTTTGTCCCACTATTTCTGAGTACTGGAAGACATCATGGATACTTCGTTGATTCAATCTACCCAACTACCCAATAGGATGGCAAGAATTTAGCTCTGGTCTACCCAATAGGATGGAAAGAATTTAGCTCTGATACCATTGTAATATACCCTTTCTTAGGGGCTCCTTTTTTAAACAAAAGCTCTGATACCACTATAATATCCCCTTCAAATAGGGAATATAGAAAGACAAAAGCTCCAAACAAAGAATATGATTTTGCAAGATAACTTCAAATAAATAAATAAATCACAGTAAATCTCTTAACTAGAAAATCACTAATCTTATTATTGTCTAGATGGTTACAATAGATGTCCTCAGTCATGCATAAAAAGGAATATTCAGATACAGTCTTAAAAACTTGATTATCTTCCAACAATCTGAAAAATAGCCTAAATTTGTGCATCTTAGCCTGCTGTGTCAAACACACAGTCATCGGTGTTAGTCGATATACTACCGATGTCGGTCTCTATCGGTTCTTCTCTACCAACGTTGGTCTTCAGTCGACCGATGTTAGTCACTGGGAATCTTTGACTGTCGAGGTCAATTTCTGCGTGGATCTGTATGGACCTGTACGGACTTCATACGGCCACCAATAAAGCATAACTTATCTATTTTCAACCCCTGATCTGAAAATATATGGCTCTAATATAGAATATCTCTATCTGTATAATTTATTGAATCAAAAACCTAATAAAATAAATACCTGGAAATCTCTGTGACAACTTCTGTATGAAGTTACCTCTCAAATCTGTAAACCTCTATGATAACTTCTGTATGAAGCTATCTCTCAATTTGGCAATAGATCAGCTGATATTTCACATCCTCTAAATTTTCACACACTAAAGAGTGGTGTTCTCCAATGCAGATGGAATCCTGGAACCCTTGGCTCAGTCTTCACAGAAGAATTCTTTAATATCAAAAATCAATAATCAATGCATAATCCATAATGGCCTCCATGAGAAACCCTTATAACCTCAAAAAGATATGCTTGCCCTAATTAGGGTTTTCTTAAATTAGAATTAGGGTTTTTAAATTAAAATTAGAGTAAATAATTAATATTTAATTAAATCAATCAAATATTAATATCTCCCTCAATACATGTCAGATCATCGAACCGTTCAAAGCTGGTGAACCAGGGAGTGATTCTGCACATGACCATACCAAAACAAGGGCGCTCCACTGCATGTCAAATATCCCTAAATAATAGGAGCTCAGGCAAACATGTCTAAAAGAGCCTGAATGATAGTGAATTGTAGGAATTTTGCTAATCAAAGCCAAGCCAATCTCCATCAAGACCCTCTATCCATCCTCTCAACCTACAAGGGTCGCATAATAGGCTAATCACCAAGTCTGTTGATGTCCACTAAAAAAGGGGACATGACACATGAACACAAGATCAACACTCAATGGGATCCACCACATCTCCATGATGCTTCCCAAGCCCAATGTGACTAATCTATCTCTATCTAAATACATCAGGCACTCCAATAGATTTGATCTCTATGATGCATCCAATAATCACCAAAATATCTGATGTCTCTATAAGAATTAAACAACAAAATATGTATTAGAATTCCATGTCACTCATAATCAAAATACATTTTTTTAAATTTTAAAAAAATCAACTAATTTTCCTTAATTATTAATCTATTAAAAAATTAACCTATTTTTCAACTAAATTAACCAAATTATTACTTATTCAACTACACTATAGCTCAATAGTATTATATGAACCATTTTCCTTCATTTTAATACTATATTGACCACTTAGAAACCAACTAAGTTGGCCATATAGTATTAATTTGTCCCCTTGGACTTAAATAGCTAATTCAACCTTCCTTTTCCCCCTATATTACTAAGTTATCCACTTATAAAATAAACTAAGTTGGCCATGTCATACTATGTCAACCCATTTACCCAGTAAACTATGTTGGCCATGACCTACTAGGTTTGCAAATTCATAATTTTCTACCAACTAGGTCAACCTGATTGACCTTGTTCTTTTAATGCAATAACTTTTTAACCAATTATAATAAATGTCTTAGGCATTTATTGCTTTAACCCCTTCCTACCTAGTACCCTATTTGACTTCTAGTGTCCCTAAAAATTTCTTAGGGTTCATTCATGTATCTATATTTGGCCTAATGGTCAAATTTATATCCAAAATTTATTTTCAACTAAAAACTTTCAAAAAAAATAAATTTCTAATTACTTAATTGTGTTTCACTTACTACTGCCGCTATGCATCATCTCGATCTTAGTTGTTGTCTCTTTTGGATTTCACTACGTCTCTCAGACCTCTATTTTTCTTAGAATAAAAAATAATAGAAAATTAATTATTATTCACCCTTTTTATATTTACTATTCATAATTATTTACCCATCAAATATTTACCATCAAATTCCTTGTTTTAATCATATCTTTGTTTCTACTAACTCATTTTTTTTAGCGTAAAATGTTCTAGAATCCTGCTGTCATAAATACTATTTGTAACTATTATATGCCCATATTTCAAAAAAATGATTTTTCTCTTTTTTACTAATTTTTATAGGTTCTCATAATTTTCCTCACATTCGATGCCTTTACATATCTCACATCTCCTTCTTTATCTATAACACTAAGGTAAGTAAATGTATGTGTTTTTTAATTTTATCCTTCTTTATCTTATTTTTTCCTTATTACACTTTATTCAACATCAACATTATGTGTCATCATGTTATTTTCATTAAGAACCATCCCATGATACATGTGATGAGCTTTGAGTGGGGCATATGTATACACATAATATTTTTAGACTTTTATCAATTATTGATGTTATTTATCTTGCAATAACCCATCAAGTCTAAATATATTTGAGTGTACACCTTAAGGGGTGCACCAAGAAATGGTTGGGTAGACCATTAGTGTTCTATAGGATTTTTATCCCTTTTTCCACTTGTTATTTACACACTTGTCTCTTAAAACCCATTCCCTTGAGATTTGCCTTCTCTTTTACAAACTACTCTAGCCTTTTACCACATTTATTATCCCCTTTCCTAAACTAAAACCCATTTATAAAGTTTAAATGACTATGTTAGTTGTGTCAACCTTGTACTCTTATTGACAAAACTTATTTAGGGTCTAGGTCAGCCCCTGGCTAACCTAATATGTGACCTAGTGAGTTTTTGTCAATAATGATAGTAAGTCAACTAGGTCCACCCTGCCAACTAAGACTTTCAAATGGGTTTAGGGTTAGATACACATATATAAACACAATCATTTTCCCATTTATAAGAGAAAATAATGATACACAATATATATTGCACATCTTCTTATCCACCATTCTACTTGAAGATTAATCTTAGTGTTTCATACTTTCCTTGGAGATACAAATATTGTCTTATGGAGAATTATTTGAATGCATTTATAGGTTGTGTATCCTATATTTTATTTATCCTTATCATCCTTATATACCACAACAACTTCTTGTGAATCACCTTGGCCAAGGGAGAGATTGAGGCTTGGGGGGTTCATCTTCAAAGGTAAGTATTCCTAACTTTGTTCTCCTTTACAAGAGTAGATAAATATACATTTTCACTTCTCTTCCATGCATTATAATTATATATACATTTATGTGAGTATATATGTCTTATTCATGTTTAATTTTATTATTTATTACCCTCACTTTGTGCCAAAAGAGTTGGTGATCACTAGATTAGACTTTTTTCTTTACTTGTTATTAGCTTAGTGAATATGAAAACATAGGACTTAATTAGGTTTATTGCATAGTTTTTTTCTGACTAGAGGATTTGGAACCCTCCCTAGTAATATTATTATGATAATATTTCCCTAAATTTAGTCTAGTAGATCCATATTGGTCATGTTCCTAATTATCAAATGTATCCCCAACTCGAAGTGTAAGTATGATCTATCTTCTCCAAGATAGGATTGATTAATAGATCTAATTAATTTCTTATTGCATAATATTCCCATATTCAAGCATCTCAAAAAAATGTGGGAGTGATTGACACAAGTCTATCCAATAACCCCAATGGTAATCCACCTCCTAATTACCCTCCCCCTAATACCAATTTGAGGTGTCCTCCTAAAAAAACCAACCCACCAATTTATATAACCCAACTTCTTCCACAAGTCATGCAACAAATTAGCATAATGAAAACATCCAACACCTCCCAAATGATCTATCTACAAGGCCATTTGATCAATATGGATAATCAACCTCTAGTTCTAATTCCTCAAACTAATCAAAATTTTATTCCTTCACCTCTTAGAGATGCCTCAAAAATGTTATTCCCTAACCTATCATGAATAAAAACATGCTTCAAAATATATAAAATGATCCTTTATTTCCTTTAATCATTTCCATTGATATTGGTATCATCTCTCAAACTATCAAGTATGATGGGACTAAAGACCCTACCTCTTTTCTTAAAGAATTTGATAATATTTATAAAGATTGGATCCAAACTAATAATTTTACCACCACTAAACTTATCATTAAAACCTTCACTGGTGATGAATTGGAATGGTACACTAAACTTACCCAATATTCCATCTAGAAACTAGAGGATATAGTCAATCCTTTAGTTAAGTAATCTAAACATAATGACCTTACCAAAATTTCTTTAGCCATTTCATCAATGCTAAGCAATCTCCCACTGAATCAGTTCATGATTTTATTAAATTATGGAAATATTTGGCCCACAAGACCAACCATAACATGACTAATAATAATCTATTTAAAGTCTTTATAGCTATTTTAGCTCCATCTATTTGATATAAAGTTTAAAATTTTGCCCCTTAAACACTTAAAAAATCTCTTGACCAAGCCAAATTTCAAGACTTCTTAATGAAGGAATTGTAACCTAATACCAAATTTCTTAATGGATATTTTCAAACTTATATAAATTTCATCATTGGTAATACTTCTCAAATGAAACCATGATTTACCAAGGCTAATAATCCCCCACCTTCTCACATACCATTAATTGTGCATCAAATGAAATAATTCTAAGCATCCTCTAAACCCTTTACTTATCCCAATACTTGAAACACTACTAAGATAACTCCTTATATATCAAAGTGGCATCCTCCTTTTTTATTACCTAGTGATTGCACTATACCTCTCATTGATTAGATCACTAATTTTCCCTTCCATATAATACTTAGGATGCTTATTACCCAAATGATACCTTCACATGTAATGATTATGGAGTAGATAAATTATTCCAATATATTTTAATCATGTATCCATATAAATTATGTGATTTAAGTATTTCCCCTTCTGATCCTCCTGAATCTCAAGCATGTATCATTTCTCCAACCTATGATGATCAATACATCATGTCCCAATCTCAATCCCAAAACTTAGATGTTCAAAATTATCAAAAAAATTTAACCCAAATACATGATTTTAGCCATGATGTTCATAACATTTCCACTAATTTTGAATCAGCTCCTGAAGGCCACGTACATATCACTAATTATCTACTTATTGATATTATTTGGGTGGTAGAACAAATCCTATATTAAGAACTTATGACACTTACTACATCTTATATATCACCTATAAATTCAATCCTTTCATCCAATTCTTCCCTCTTAAATGAAATTAAAGATAGAACAATCACATTTGATCAACTATCTTCCCCTACTTCTCCTATTCCCAAAATTATATTAGATGCCAAGGCCACATATGTACATCATATATATATATATATATTTAATATGATCACTACATTAATAAAATCATTGATCTCAAAGTAGATTTTGAGTATTATGGTCTTCTTCCCAGTTTACCTATCGATGAAGCCATTATTGAATTGCTTCATGCTCGAGAACCTCAATTCCCTTGACAACATCACAAACTTGAGAATATAAAAAAGAAAGCCCCTTATTTCAACAACTTTATTGCCAACATCAAACCTAAAGAAAATAACATTTCTCTTTACCTAATACACCATATCATTTCCAAGATTGCAATGTTATGCTTATCAAAGAAACTACTCAAATCAAATACAATACCCCATCATGCCCTTGACCAGTCAAAATCTATCATGGAATCACACCAGATATACATTATAACTCTATATTATTCCTTAATAAATATCATGAGACTTTTACTTGGTGTTATGAGGACATTAATAGTATTAAACCTATCATCATATTGCATAATATTATCACTTACCCTAATACCAAACCTATGCAACAAAAGTAATGGAAATTTTTGCCAAAAGTTTCCACTTTATGCCATAAATAAATTATCGAGCTTCTTGATTCTATTTTTATCAAGCCCATGGACTATTTAGAATGGGTTTCTAACATTATCCCTGTCTAGAATAAATTCACCATGGTCATTCACATTTACATTATTTCCATAAACTTAATCTTTCTTATCTTAAAGAGAAATTCCCTCTACCTTATATCAATGTCATCATTGATTCCACTATTGATTATGAAATGTTGTCTATTATGGATGGTTTCTTAGGTTATAAACAAATTAACATTTCCCCCAAAGACCAACATAAGACAAGTTTTACCATATTATGGATGGTTTCTTAGGTTATAAACAAATTCACATTTCCCCCAAAGACCAACATAAGACAAGTTTTACCATATAATGGGGCACCTATTGCTACATTAAAATGCCTTTCAACCTCAAAAATGTGGGAACTACCTATAAAAATGTGATGAATCAAATATTTCATGACCTTATTCATAAGATTGTAGAGACCTATGTGGATGACCTCATTGATAAATCCAAAATCTGAAAGACTCATCTGTCTAATCTTATTATCATCTTTGATCACCTACTTAAATATAAAGTTAGATTAAATCCCTACAAATGTGTTTTTGGTGTAACATCTGGAAAATTGTTAAGATTCTTAGTCTCTCTTCATGACATAGATGTTGACCCTACCAATATCAATGTTATCATCAGCATGCACATCCCTCAATCCATTATAGATATTTATACTTACCTCGGTAAACTTGGGGTAATTAGACAATTTATCCCCAAATGGCCTAATGTATTTATTCTATCAATTCTCTTCTTAAGAGAGGTAATTACTTAGAATGTATGGATCCCTATCAAAAATCATTTGACAATATGAAATAATCCTTTCTTCACCCACCTACTCTTCATCCACATTTAAATGATCATTTGTTAATCCTATAAACCTCTTTTACACCCATATAATTTAGGGCAATGCTTTCCCAATAAGATGATACTGGTAGGGAATATGGCATATACTATATCATCTGAGGCCTCATCGACTATGAAAAATGTTATACAAAAGTTGAACATGATTGCCATGCCATATATTTTGTTGTTGAAAAACTCTGACATTATATGCTTTATCAAACCACTTACATTATCATTCATTCTTATCCCCTTAGCTATTTATTCTCCAAAGCCTATGCCCTAGAGATATAATTGGCAAGTGGATGGTCCTTATTATCAAATTTGATCTCTCAATTATCACACAAAAAGTTATCAAATTACAAATCATTGTTGATCAACTTATCATAGCTCTAATCCTAGTTACTAACAACCTTCAAGATATTCTTCTCAATGACAATATTCTATATATTAATGGTCTCCTCCCAACCATATCTCTTAAATATTAATTCTATAACTTCGCTATTGACATTTAAAATAGTAATCTAGAAGAGTCTTTTATCTTCCCCAACACTATTAAACCAAAAGTAGTTATCAAAGAACTTCTTGAAATTAATGTTGACTTACACAATGATACTTAGACCTTTCATTTTGATGGTGCTAATTGCCTTAAAATATTTGGTACAGGTTGTATCCTTATGATCTCTTTTGTTAAAATTATCCCATTGTCATTTTACCTCACATTCGATGCCACTAATAACATGGTGGTGTATGAAGATTTAATCCTAGGCATGAGTGTAACCCTTGATCTAGATATTACATATCTGCATGATTTAAGTGACTCCCAACTCATTTTCCACCAAATCAATGGTGATTATCAATGTAAAAAAGAGATAATATCATTTCTTACTATTAAATCATAACTAAACTTATCAAATATTTTTTCTTATTTTACCATCGAGCCTATCCCTCAAGATCAAAATTATATTATCAATTCTCTTATTTCTTCAGCATCTCTTTTTCATCCTCATAAAGTTCTTACTGATCCCACTTTTGTTATCCAAATAAGAAAATCCCCATATTATCTTCAACCACACAATGCACTCATCTACCATATTAAGGTTGTTACCATTAACCAAAGCCCATGGTACAAATATGTTATTCAATTTATTGAACACCAAACTTATCCTCCAAATCTTGATTCCCATAAAATGACTCACCTTCATAAACAAGCTTTTAAGTATGTCTTTAAATATAACATCCTATATGATCACAATATTGAGGGTACCTTGCTTTATTGTGTCATGAAATAAGAATTTACTCCTCTTCTTGAACAAACACATGGGGGCATTTTTAGTGGAAATTATAGTGAACATGTTAAATCCCACAAATTTTTATGTATAGGATACTTTTAGCCCACTCTTGAAAATGATGCCATTAAATTTTATAAAATATGTACTCCTTTCCAAATTCATGATGATCTAATTCATGCACCTCTAGCCAAGATTCAAACCATAAAATTTCCCTAGATATTCACCATGTGGGGATTAGATCTCGTAGGCAAATTATCTTTATCTCAAGATGGGCATGTCTTTATAATCACAACCACAAAATATTTTACCAAATGGGTTATGGCTATGATTCTCATCAATGTCACTGGTATCACCATCTCCAAATTCATCCTTAATCAAATCTTTTTTTGATTTTGTGTCCTTACTATCATTTTAGATAATGGTTGTAACTTTAAAAACAAATATGTCAAACAACTCTATGTAAATTACACATCAATCAAAAATTATCCACACCCTACCATCTACATTTTAATGACAAACCCAAGTCAATAAAAAAAAATTCTCAATAAAATTCTACAAAAGATAATTCATACTACCCACACAGATTATCATCTTCATCTATATCCTACTATTTGGGCCTATCTTACTAACATGTGTATTAACATTGGGGAAAAATAATTTTCTCTAGTTTGTGGTTATTAATCCATCCTCCCACTATAAATTTATCTTCCCTCTCTCCATATATCTCTTCATGGTATCATACCTAATGAATAATTACATGAATCTCACCTTCATGCTCTCGATCTCCTTGATGAACACCATCTTTCTGCTTTGTAACATAATTACCACTACAAGGCCCATATTGCAAAACAACAAAATAAAAGAGTTAAAGTTTTCACTTTTAATTTTGGATATATTTTCCTTAAATTATACTACACTAATAAATAAAGTTAGATACACCCAAAAATGGTAGGTCTCGTATATAGTCAAAGACATTCTTGGTCCAAGAACGTATCATCTCTAAACCAATGAAGGCCATATTTTCAAAGATCCCATTAATGAATAATTCCTTAAGAATTATTTTTCCTAAATCCTTCCATTATTTTCATACTTTATATATTCTATGTATCTAAAACTTTGTTCAGGATACTTACATGGGTTGCACCCTCCATAACAGTACTCTCTTTTTAAAAACCTTAGTCCTTCTTTTTGGTCATTTGATTTTCATTTTAATCATGAGTTCCATTGTAAAACCATGAATATTACTTGGTGTTCCTCATTATTTTCACTTTTTTCCTCTTTATTATCTTACTTTCCAATACTTTTTGGTACCCCTTGGGTTTTTCATTTTGTGAGTTGTAGTGTAGGACCATGGATAGGACCTAGCCCTCGTAAAAAATATCTTATTTTTCATTTACTTTTTACATGATTTGTGCACCCTTGTGGGTTTATTTTTTATGATTTATAGTGTAATATCATGGATATTACCTAGCCTTACTCATGAAATTATCATCTTCAATTCAATATTACTTGTCTAAAATGTTTACAATGGTCACAAGTTTGTGATCCTTGTTCTCAACTTTAGCTTTTGATTCTTTTTGTAGATAAAACCTGCATAACAAACTATACTATAATGTTTTCCCACACTTCTCCCATTATTATAATAAGGAATCACACTTTAATATAATTATATTACTCTTTCACCTTTTGTCACATTTTTTATGATTTAAAATAATTCAAATTGTTTCATGTTTCATTCCTCTTGACTTCATTTCATTTCACTCCACTTTGGATCAAACAAGGTCAAAGTTTAAATATATCACTTTTATTTTACCTAAATTTATAAGACTCTTATACACCAGTCTCTCTAAATTCTCTCTTTTAGCAACCAAATCTAAAGTATTAAAATGAAATTCATCTTTAACACCCGTGTTTGGTTTTCTAAATTCATATGGAGGAGGAATAGAAAAAACCACCAAAAAAATTTAAATTCCAAATCATTTGAAATAAAAGGCAATGATATACAAAAAATAACATATAAATCTCAAAATTTAAAATCACACCAAAACACATGATTAAAAGCATATCTCCTATCTCCCATCGAAGGTAAAACTCCATAATTGGCACCATGATATAGCTGAAGTCAATTGGGGTGAAGTAGGCCAATAGACTGGAATAGGAAAATTCAACAAACTATATGGTGATACCTAATTTTTCCCATTATTACTCACTCTTCATAGTATATTGATATCTCTATAATGGGTCGTAGGGAATTGGGAAGACATTATGGGAAGGTAGGCCCATTTTAATTTTAATGCGTATAGACTTAATGGGATGACTTTCATATTTAATTTTTTGATCTAATATTTGTGTGTTTAAATAAAAATTCTTCAAAGTCCTTAAGGTCAAAATTCCTCTTGTTTTGATAAACCCAATTTGAGTGTCTTGACTTTGATAAAGAGTTATTCTACCTTGTTTTTCCTTCATTTTTCCCCTTCACCCATTCAATTTCTCCCTTGATAGGCAAATGTGATTTTAAATCACTATACTTCACTCTTCTTAACTTTTAAAGAACATGTTATCACTAATTTATTTTAGTTTTATCTATCTTTAGAAAAAATAATATGTTTTAGCAATTATGGATTACTTTCTTTACACCATGATTCTACTTCCCACTATCACTTTGATTTCCTTTACCATTTACTATTGTTTTCCTACCTTTTTTTAAGGATACCTAAATCTATTTCTAATTTCATGTACATTTTCCATTATTTCATGAGGTTGGCTTATTAGTTCTCACTCACCAATGTTGTTTTCCCTTTCATGCACTTTTTCCATTTTATGATTGAGGACTTTTACTGATCACTCATCAATGTTGTTTTACCATTTTAGTTGGCCATATAGGTTAAAGTAAGGATTATTACTTCTTTCATAGTGATGTTTTATTACCATTTTTGACATGTATCCTTGGTTTGACTTGATGAGTTTTCCTTTCTTCTTTAAGGTTTACTTTTTTAAGTTTTTTTAATCTTTATTAGCCTTGGATTTTTGGATACTCTATTCACTCTAAATTTTGGCATGGTCATTTAGTCTAACATAAAACTTGTCACCCCAACTTGCCAAATTTACAAGTATGTCCCATCCACAAAGCATCAGTTATCTTGGATTTCCTATGTTTGTTTGTTTTTTATCTTTAATGTTCTATCCTTGGGCTTGTTGAAATTAGTTTCTATGCCCTTGATGATCAGAACAACAAACATAATAGACAACCATATAATGATAAAGATAAGTCAAGGTACATGTTAATTTTAGTTTCAAATTATTTCCCTTTTATTCATTTAATTTTAGTTATTTTATGCTTTAAAATATTGTATCTTTTTTTAGCATCAACATTATGTGTTATTATGTTATTTATCAAAGCACCATCCCCTATTAAACCTGAGTGGCACCTGATGAGCTTCAAGTGTAATTACTGATGCTTTCTATCCTATAATAACCCATTGAGTCTCAATCTCTTTGAGTGCATACCTTAAGGGGTGCATCGAGAAAGGGGTGGGTAGACCATTGGTGATTCATAAGATTCTTGTCCTTGATTACCACTTGTTATCAATCCAATCAACTCCAAAACACATTTACCTAAGCTTTACCTCATATTTTTCATCCTCCTCTAGTTATTTTCCATCTTAATTATCCCTTACCTAGCCTAAAACCCTTTTTGATGGTTTACATTACACTGTCAGCCCCATTGACCTTGTACTCTAATTGATAAAACTTATTAGGGTCTAGTTCAACCTGTAGTCAACCTAGCTTGTGAATTAATATGTTTTTTTTAATAATGATATTAGGTCAATTGGGTCAACCTTGTTAGCCTAAACTTATAGAAAGGATTAATGTTAGATCTACTTATATAAACACATCTATTTTTCCATTCTTAGGGAGATGGCAATATTACTTATTCATATATGCTTCTTTACAATCTTCTCTTTTGCCATTATAATTGAGGAGTCTTAGCTTAAGATTTCTACTTGGGAGAAGAATATTATCTTGTGGACAAGTATTGGATGCTTTGGCCATTCTTAGTGATCCTTAAAAATCACATTCAACCAAGGGAGAGATTAAGTCTCGATAGGTTAGTCTTCAAGGTAAGTATCTCTAACTTTTCCCCTCTTTTTAGTAGCTATAAGTAGCATAAGTAATAGATTTTCAATATTTTTCTCTCTCCATACATTAGAGTCTTACCTATACATATATTAATTAGTATTACCTTAGGAATGATTACTTTTATGTCTACTAACCCCCTTTTTATGCCACACTATTTGGTGAGCACTAGACTAGACTTTGCTTTACTTGTTATTATTTTAATGAGTATGAAAACATAGAACCTAATTAGGGTTATTGCATAATTTTAATTAACTAGAGGATTTGGAAGCCTCCATAGTGAATTTATTATGGTAAAATATCCATTTTCAAGGTATATAGGATTCATCCTGGTCATGAACCTAAATATATAATATATTCACAATCAAAAGTGTAACTAAGATTTATCTTCTCTGAGCTAGGATTGATTTATAAATATGTTGTATTTGCCATTGAATACAAGTTGCCTATAATTTTTGGGGAAATAGGCCTTCTTAACCATAAGTAGAGAAAAGGAAACCTTCACAAACATTCCCCATGGAATTGAAATATATAATGAAAGAGTATGGGGTGGGTGATAATTCACTTAAAAGAGCTCTAGATGATCCAATTTTCCTTGACTCTTAATATTCATAAGGCCATGCCCAACCATTATTACATCAGCCCAAGATAATAATACTATGGTTACTCCAACCATACTCACATAAGAGGCCTCCTCCATAACTAATAAAGTTACTATTTGTTATAAGAGGAAGCTAAGAGAATACATCCCTCCACAATGTCCAATTATTGAAGAAATATCAATAGAAATACCTTCAAGAGAGTAATAGGTAGAAAGAGGTGAGTCTATAGATGAGGAGGAGGAGCTAAAAAGATATAAGGTTCTAATACTCTAAGACACCAAAGGCAAATCACCACTATATGTAGAATAATTAGGTGTGGGTGTATCTCCTTCAGTTTATACCACTCTCAATATCTCTTTTATTTCCATTTTATATGTTGGTTAATTTGATTATGTTTTTATTAATCATAGTTTTTTCTCTTCCATTATGGTAACTAAAGTAGAGTTTGTTCCTCTGATCCTAGTGTCTAACCATCTTTGGTTTTTATAAAGGTAGAGAATGTTTTATTTACCCCTATTGTCTCCACTTCCCCATTGTTTCTTAATACTCCAATTTTGCCTTATATATCATTTAATCATATTTATATTTTGGTTATTTTTACTAATCCCCCAGCACCCCAAAATACAAAAAAAAGAAATTCAAGAAAGCCATGGGAGCATTGGTAAGTCCACAACTACATGTGTCATCTACCCAGTTAGGTTTGTCAGTGCCTCCCTCTATTTTTTCTTGAAACACTACTATAATAACATTGAATAAGGTTGGAAATAATAAACAATTGTATGCAGTCCACCCATTACCTCAATATGGTGTTGTGGACTAGTCTAAGATAATATGGCCTTCCTTTCCTAACCCATTACTTGAATAGGTCCTAAAAAGTCTTTAAGGGATCTATTGGTTGAGACTACATATAAAGACACTTTAAAAATAGACATAACCCAATTTTTCATCCCCTAATGGGTAGCTGATTTATAATCATAGGCTTCTCAACATCCAAATCTTATAATCACATAACTACCCACAATGAGCTTCATACTTGACAAAATAACATGGGGTGTGCAAAGGGTGAAGAAAATAAAAATTAAATATGAGGATATAAGGGGGTAATTTTGGAGGAAAGATAAAAAGTGTTCATCTTGCCTAAGAGAAAGAATAGGAAATTAGGCTACTCCCCTTAAATTGAGGATTTAAAATCCTAGTTTTTGAAACACAAGGATGTTATACTCAAGCTCCATGAAGGAACATAGATAGAAATAAAGTATCTTGAGAAAGAGTTATTATAAGTTAGGGAAAAGAAGAAAAAATTTCATGTTCCCATACAAATTTAAATAGACAAGAAAAGTAAAGCATAAAAAATATACAACATTTTAGAGGCCATTATTATGATGAGGGTTAATTTAGCTCCTCAAATAATGAAAACTACCAAAAATTTTAATTTTTTAAATAAATATGAGGATAAATTTAATCTCCTCATTATTTATATAATAAATAAGTTGTATGGCCACCTTAGTTTGATGACACCCTTCGAGGCCTAAAATACCCTCAACCTGGTGGTCATTAGGACACAAAAAGTAAGAAAGTACATTATCACAACTAAAAAAATAATGCCCAAGTATGCAGATCATGAGATACTCATTTTGAATATTCTATAGGATTTAAATCTCTCAAAAGTAAAGGAATATATGGTTAGGCTAATAATTATAGCTAATTTTGACTAGCTTCTTAAATAGGCCTCAAGTAGCTCTAAGCAAAATCTACAGTCATTGACATTGGAAGAGAGAGAGATTAACTTAAATTTTGCATGGAATAAAGTTACTAAGGTGGAAATATTTTGAATTAATTGTAGGAATACTAAAGTTTAACATGCATGGTTGATGAAACAAATAAATAGGGTACATAAACCACCACTATTAAACATGGATATCATTAGGTACTAGCACAATGTCGACAATAATTATTTTCAAGAGTTATAAGACACTAATAAATCCAACACTTGAACTTTGAGTTTAGCTCAACCTACTACGTTAATGTGTATCATAACAATTATTACCATGTACTCACCTAATAAGCCTTAGTTAAAGGCTAATTTTGTATGTAGTCATACATATGAGACTAATTTATGTAGTTATAGTTTACTTACACATAATATATGAATGTAAAAGTTTACCTGAACTATTTTTAATAATGCACATGTTTCATTTCATTATAGGCTAACTTAATTTTGATGTATTTGTATTTAATTATAATCATACACATAAATTTAAAATTGAAGTTATAATTACTTGATGTAACCATGATTTTGCATGAACTTGGAGGATGAAGTGACCCATCCTCAAGTCTATATATTCATGTAATCATGTATTCCAAAGGAGGGAATTTTTAAAAATAAAAAAAGATACCATTTTGATTATCATGTAACTATGTGGATGTACTTTCCTTCTAAATATTTGTAATTAAGGGTTTTATTTCTTTGGGTTATTTTAAAATGGTAATTTTAAGTTGGCATTAGTTATGGGTAATTCCTTTTTTTATAATTGATATATTTTAATTTTATATGTGTAAAATTTATTGAAAAGTTATAAAGTATCATTTATTTTAAGTAATTAATTAGATTTATTAATATTCTAAAGGGTGTAGAAGTGTTTCTTCATGAAATAGTATTCTAGGTGTATATTATAGCTTCCCTAGATACCTTTCTAGTCTGAGATGTAATCTCTTGAGTAAGGGTTTGAAATAGTTACTCTAAAAAATGTAACCTTCAATTGATACCCTTATGTTTCTTATACTATTTCCATCCTAGACTACTTAATTATGTTTTTTTATGAGTGTATAATAACTAAAAATAATAATAATTAGTTATATAAACACTTGTCCACAAAGGAATAAACCTAAGAAGTGATCCCTTGAAACCATATAACCTTATTTTTTGCTCTACCCTTCCCTCCATTAAAGTTTCTTTGACTAAAACCTACCCACTTTATAATAGATTACATCCATCTAACTCAACTACATTTTGATTTATTTACTAGGATTCATTTAACTACAAGAGGATCCAGTTAGTAACCTACATGCTCAACATAATATCCCACTACCAAGTTATTTAACTCATGCCCTAGAAATGGAGTTTACCTCCATTGAGATCCTAAAATGTTAGAGGTTACTTGGTTAAATCTAGGGATGTACACAATACCTACATCAACAAGAAGTCAATTTAGTGCTATAAAGAGGGCCACTTGTGTGCCTTCCTCAAGTGAGAGGTTATCCCCTATGTTTTAGTTACACTGGACACACCCAAGAGAGTTACCAGGTCTAGGGCCCAAGCTAGTCTCTTAGTTTCCCCTTTGTCATCACATCCAAAGCCTATATCTGTACTAGTTATTCCTAATGACCTCAAGTTAGAACACCTTATCTAGTAATAAATATCCATCCCATTAATCATCCTATAACCTAACAACCTTGGTTAGTTAGATGTGGTATTATCATCTCAATAAATATGCATAATTTACCAAGGAATCTAGATAACCTTTGTTCTCCCCCTCAGGAAGAAGAACTATAGAGGATCATACCAAGTATTTTAAGGATGATTTTATGTTAATGAATGTAACTAATGAATATGTTATATGTAGGATTTTCTAATTTACTTTATAATATGTTACCTATGATTGGTACCTCAAACTTCAGGAGAACTCAATAACTTCCTAAAATGCATGTTATAGCACTTTTCATGCCAAATTTGGACAAGTTACCAACCCTATCCTTATGTATCAACATTTCACTAGTATGAAGAGGGAACCCAATGATCCAATTTAGGCTTTCAATGTAAGGTTTCAAAATGTGTGCTCTGGGTTGAGTCTATTATACACATTAGATGAAACATTAACATTGGAGATTTATAAAAACACCTTATATCTAATCATTGCAGTGTTCCTATGAAGAATTATTGTTGCCACTACTCTAGATTTATCAAATGAAGAAGTTATTAATATTTATAAACAACTAAATCCTTAAGTACTAGGAACCCCCAATATTAATGTTAGTTTTCAAACCCGTAATCTAGTGCCTCATGTTAACTAGAATGTTACTACATTCAACTAGAAATAATTATATGCATTGCCTCCTTGAATGTAGAAAATGACCAATTATAAATATGGTTATATGAATAATTAAGTATAAATTATTAATCATTAGTAAAATCAACATTTAATTCCATATAATACTACAATTACATAGGTTGTTGATTATACCAAAGCAAAAGTAAATTTTATCTAAAGAATGGTCTAGAAGTTCAACAATGACTTATTAAACATGCAGAGGAATATGGGTAATGTTACTTACCATAATAATAACCAAAATTATAGGTATCAAATATATAATATACCTTTCAATCGATATATAAATAACATAGAAATATAAAACCCCAACAAGTTGATAGAAATTAATATAGTAGAAATAAATGTACCCAACTAGTGTTAAGTACCTAATACATCACAACATGATGAAGTTGAATGTGTGTAATTATATTTAACATTTTATATTTATTATATGGATATGGTAAGGCAATACTTGATGAGCAACCCATCATAGTTCCACTTAGAAGTTGGTTTGTCGAGCACTATTATGGTATTTGAAATGCATGTCTTCTTTCATAGGTAAAAATGATAATAAAATAGAAGATAACTCTGATGAAATACATGCCTTCTAGAAATATTAAAATAAAAATTATAATCTGAGGAACAATCAAACTTTCACAACATCTACTCTTCCAAATAATACCATTATTCCACCAAATCTATGTGATGATAATAATCAACCTCCCTCAAAAGGGAATGAACATCCCCATAATAAGGAGGAACAAATCAAAAGAGGGTATAACATTGTGGAATAAATGAATAAGATTAATTATAACATCACTCTTCACGAATTGGATCATATCACTGAATAAAAAGAGATCTTATGGAGGTCCATTATGGGAAAGTCAACTATAGAAAAAATAAAGGCTACTTATACCAATGTCATATACAAGATTAAACCAAAAGTCCCTCCTTTCTTATTGAATATCAGATCCTTTAGAAATAACATTCATAATTATTTAGTTAATTCTAGAGATTTGTCTATGGTAATGCCAAATTCCATTTTCCAAAACCTTAGATTGACTCTAATCCCATTAAAGAAGATAGTTTCACAACTAGATAAGATAGTGTTACATATAATAGGACAATTTAATGATGTACGCATCTAAGTAGTATATGATTCATGATTAAAAATGACAATTGAAATACTTTTAGTGGATATCCTAGAAGGATACAGACTCCTCCTTAGTAAATATTGGTCCAAGATGTTGAATAGGTATATAGCAATAGACTTCTCTCATATTTGGTTGCCATGGAGAGGTATTACAAACTAGATGTGAATTGATCAAGATCCAAGAATAAAGGACCTTATTATTAAATATAATAATAATAATGAATATTTAAGTTAAATATCCCCTAAACTTTGGATTTATACATTTACCATAATGCATGAGTTGTAAGAACCAAAAGTCTAGGGACCTTCCCAATTATGAACTCTCAAATTTGATGGTGCAAGATCCAAGAAAAGATTAGTTTTTAGTTTTAAATTGGTGGATCCACTAGGTAATAAATACCTATCAGTAAAAATAGATTAGATTACAAGGAAATAATTTTTGTATTACATTTTATTTAATAAATAATGTCAAATAACTACTAATCTATGGATATTTAGAACTAGTAATTAATTAGGTTAAGAACAAATACTAGTGGAAGTTATCATACATAGAGCTTGGGATTTAATTGAGTCCTTTTAGGCTTTCATTAAAGTGTTTTTTCTTAGAGAATAGAACCAATTTATTGAATCACTAGCTACATTAAATGCCAACTTGACACCTTTAGAATAATCTAAGATATAATTATTCTCCATTGAACTAGTACCTTGTCCATTTATTCCTAACAATGTGGAGAATTTCCAAGTCTTTGATCATGACTAATAGATCATCTAATTCTTGACTAAATTAGGATAATTTTAATCTCAAATCATTGATGACAAGGAGATTTGTTACTTGTGTCAAGAGGAATTATTTGAATAAGGACTCATTTAGTTGAAATAAAACAACCTTCTCTTAGGAATGGTTTCTCTAAAAAGGACATTTGATCTGAATCCTCAAGTATAGTACCAAAATATAGACAAAATTAAATGAATTTGAGTTCAAATGGTATAATTTATGAGATAAGTGCAATCCATGTGACATTAACATTGGTCTCAAGTATATTATAGAAGAAAAGAAAAGGGTGAAGAATTTACTCACCTAGTATAAAGATGTGATTTCATAGATGTATGAAGACTTGAATGTTTTTAACCCAAGGGTCATCACCCATAAAATCTCATTGAATTTAGACCACAACCCCATTAGGCAAATATAAAGGCTGATAAATCATAGTCTAAAGCCTCTTATTTAGAAAGAAGTGGAAATGTTTTTGAATGCAAAACTAGTTTTCCTATCAAATATTCCACTTTGGTGGCTAACTTAGTTCCATTTAGGAAGAATAATGGGGAAATTAGGCTCTATTTTGATTTAAAAAACTTGAATAAATATTCTAAGAAAGATAAGTATCCTTTTCCTTCTTTAGATGATGTCATCTAGATAGTGAGTGCTTTAGAAATGATGTACTTCTCAGATAGATTTTTAGGATATAACCAAGTATTGGTTAAGTCATAAGATGAGATGAAGATTGAATTGACCACAAAGTGGGGTAATTATTCATATAAGAGGATTCAATTTAGACTAATTAATGTAATAACCACCTTTAAACAAGCCATGGATCATGAATTCAAAGGGCTATTAGGTAATTATATAATCAACTACATGGACGACCTCACTATTTTATCAAAAACTAGAACTAATCATGTAGGCCACCTATAGTCAATCTTTAAAAGATGTAAAAGGTTTGGCATCTCATTGAAACCAAAGAATATCATATTTATCATCACTAAAGGCAATATCTTGGGTCACATCATCACCAAATATATAATTATAATTGACCCAGATATAATTTAGGGGATATCAAAAATTACATTATTCAATACCAAGGAACTCAAATCTTTATTTGGGAAGATATATTTCATAATAAATTATATCTCAGGATTTTCAAAAATCATTAGAACTTTGAATGCAATTCTCAAGTAAGATGCTAAAGTGGAATAGACAATAGAGGCCAAAAATTCTTTTCAATACATTAAATATGCAAAAATCTCAAGCCTTTGTATTGATAAGTCTAGACTTCACTAAAGATTTATTCTTGTATTCATTCACTTCAAAACATGCCATTATCACTATGCTCACCTGGAAGAAAGATTAAAATGAACATCCTACTGAATTCATGAACACAAACATTAAGAAATCAAAACTCAAGTATTCCATTATATATAATCAAGTATTTACCCTTATTAAAGTGATAAATAAATTTAAACACTATATCTTGGGGAATAAGACCATTATTATACTATATCTTGTGGTCAAACTCACTTTAGGCTAGAATGAATTAAAGGAGTGCAAAGGAAAAGGGATTAAATTTTTTTAGGATTTTGATATAGAAATAAATCCTACTATGATTATTAGAGGTCAAGGAATCATTCAATTCATGACTAAACTTGACCTGTACATCACCATTAAAGAGGTTTTTGGAACAAAATTATCTATAGGAGATTGATATACTGGCATTATTCAATACTTATTGATAGGTAATTATTCTCAAAAATTCAAGAGAGATCATAGGAGATATTTGAGGCTCAAAGATACTCATTATATGATTATAAAATGGATTATCTATATAATAGATTATGAAGGCATTTACCTAAGATGCATATCACAAGAATAAGCTCAAGGAATTATATAAAATTTACACAAAAAGATAGGTAGTGGTCATTACTCTAGAAATACCACATCTCATTAAATCCTCAAAATGGGTTATTATTGGCCAACAATCTTTAAGGATGCACATGTTCATGTAAGAACATGCCATAAATTCCAATTCTTGGCAAAAATAGAAGTACATTCAATAATTCATTTGCATCTTGTTATTGAAGGAATACCATTTTATTAACATGGCATATACTTTATTAGGGTAATTAACCCTAATTATTCAATAGGACACAAGTTTTTACTCATTGCCACATACTATTGCACATGATGGACTGAAGTGGTAGCTACAAGGTATTCAAGAACGTAAGTTGTAAGTAGATTTTTGGAGGAAAACATCACAACTATATTTTGTACCCCCATTTCTCTAGTTTGTGACAATGGGCCAACATTCCAATCATCTAAATTCATTAAATAGGCCCATGATACAAAATCACCATTCAGTCATCATCCAACCATTACCCATAAGGAAAGGGATTGGCTAAATTAATTAAAAAAAAATGATTGACACCATTAAAAAATCAGCAGTAGACAAACCTAGAGATTATTATGATCTACTAAAGTATTCACTATGGGGTGATCAAAAATGATACAAGTATACCCTCAATGTTTCAGCTTACTTTCTAGTAGATGGATGACAACCAATTTTCATTCTTTAATTTCTAACATATCAATTTATGAAAAAGTATATGGAACCGAGTGAAAAAGTGAAGTCTTGATTACTATTCATAATATATATGGAAGACTCAAGTACTAAATCCTTACAAAATTTTAGTAAACATCAGGACATAGTCAAAAGGGGGTTTGGTAGAAGAGAAACATTCAAAACATTTAGAATATATGACCTAGTTCTTCTATGGGATAAATCCCATGATAAGAAAGGACAACATAAAAATTATACCCAACTATGGATTGGAATTTATCAAATTTCAAAAATCTTAGGTAATAATGCTTTTTTTATAGACCTCTAAGGCAATGAGTTAACATATCCAATCAATGGAAAATTTTTGAAGCACCACTTCATGGTTGTGCCATCTAGAGATGTCCCTAAGTAACAACAAGTGTTGTGTTACAGGTAGGAGTAGAATAGATTTATTTATTTTGTAGAATATATTTATTAATCTCCTAGAAAATATTTAATACTTTGATATTTAGATTTATTACTTTCATAGTTAGCTTCCCTGCTTTCTAAATTAGATGTTTTTTCTCTATTTTATGGTAATATGATTAACTCACCCTAGTATGTTTGAGAAAGTATCCAACCGAATGGACTTCCTATAACATGCTAAAAATCTAAAAGATCAGCATATGGAAAAGACAAAAAAAATCCACACAAATTTATTACTTATAGGTTATACACCGTTATGTTTAAGATCTCTGGAGTTTAGGTGTGTAATAATAAAATCAATCATGGCCAAGATACCATTAAATGCCTATATTAGGAATATAAAGGTTGATCTCATTAATGCATAAAAATTTATTGAGTTTTCTAATTTCCTATAGATCAAATACAACTCTCATGTTAATAATTTTATGAGGAAATAACCATTGATATGAATGTATCTATCAGGGACAATCTAGTGAAAATTATTGTTTCATACATACTAGTTCACTATGTTTTTTTCTCTCCCTCTTCTAACCATATTCTAAAAAATGGAAATAGCAAAAAAATATCAATGCATCCTAAAAAGATCAATCCATTAAACCTAAATAAAATCAAAATGTGATCAAAGGATCAAATGATGAAATAATCTCAATGTATCATGCATCATGCATCATATAAGAATACAGGAGGAAAGAAAATGAACCAAATGTACCTCTATCGAGGCTATAAACACTTGTCTAGTAGTAGAAAAATGCCATAGATTCCCTAAATTCAAAAAAGAATATCAAAAATGATAATGAAACCTATATTTATCCCCAGTCTCTCCTAAAATCAACACAAGGGTAAAAGGAAATCACTTCCTCAGACATAGATCCAAGGTATGAGAACGACAAGTATGTTGTATGCTATTATTGGAAGTCCCCTTTATGTGTCTTATTCAATTTATTTTTGTGAAGTTATTCATGTTTGATATAGAGGTACTAACCAAAGGTTATGGGTTATTTAATATATGGGATTGTTACCCCTACAATTTTCCATTTTTTATACCCAACATAATCACATTTTTGTCTTTCTAGAATAGGGACCTACTATGTTCTAAAAAGGTCTAGGCCTTTCTTGAAAGTATTCCTCTAAGAGACCTTTATGTGTTGCACCTAACTTCACTATTCAACAAGCATAGATGAACGTGTTATATTTATTTGGACTAACTTACTAATACTTTTTAAAAAAATTACATATGTACAAGTTTTCAAATGGATGTGCAATTTACAAAATCCTAGGATTTATAGAAATAGGCCTTCAAAAATTTTATTCAAAAGAATTATTTGGAAATATTAAGTAGTTATCTCATATATGAACCATTACATAAAGTAAATCTTTAAAAAATTTGTATATAACTTCTATTCATAGGTTGTATCCTCAACTTTATTCATCTTCAGCATTTACTCTTCAGAGAAAATGTTTGAAATTCATGTTTTAGGATTTTTTTTTACATTTTAGAGAAAATATTCACATGTTATATTTGACATACATATAATTTCGACTTATGTTCATTATGAAGTTTACATACTTATAATTTTGTCCTTTGGCAAACATGTTTAGGGAAATTATTCAGAGAATATTTTTAGTATTTTAGTCTTCAACAAAATTTCTCAACTCATTTTGGTCTTCAACAAAATTGTTCATCTCATTTTGGTTTTTGAAAAAATTATTCATCAAAAGTATTCAAGTCTTTTTTTTGGAAGATTTGTTCAATTTGAAAACATTATTTTAACAAAACATCTGACTCTTGACTACTAAGATCCTTTATGGCATAGGCAGACTAAAGTGAAAAGAGAAACCATATGACACTTGGCAAAAGGTAATGATGTGGCATTATTTTTAACATATACAATGCATACATGGCATACCCATCAATTGAAGTGTTAAATTTAAAACTAAACAATCAAATCAAATTTATAGACATTGGAAATTAATGGCATATGAACTAAAATTGAATTCTGAAGTTATATCAATGAATTGGAAACAAACATCATAATAATTGATCAAAAACTAACTTTGATCTCACTAGCCTCATTTCCAACAAGCCCTAGCTAAATGTATTTTGATTATATATTGCATCCAAGAGAGCCAATATGCTGAATTAAATAAATATATCTTTTCCAACCCAATCAAGTAGTAATGGTATCCTCATCCAAAACATTTCAAGGAGTCTTTCCCCTATCCATATTATCCATTAAGGATTCAATAGAGTATAATGACACCATATTTGATTTATTAATTTTCAACAATGACTACCTTAATTACTCAACTTTGTGGAAATTAATCTACTAGGTGGATGCACACACTTAGGAGGAAAATTTGACACTAGCTTAAAGCTAATTGGCTACAAATATCTTCCCCCTCAAACCATAAGGACTACATTTCATAGCACCAAATCCTAATTTTATGCCATGGATATACCTCCTATGAGACTTATTATTCATTTTTAAAGTGACTAGAAGAAAATCATTACACCACTTATAACACAAAGATATCATATCACACATCCATGAGATGCATTATAGAGATATTTATTGCTCCCTACCATGGATGTTTTTTATTAATTAAGGTAGCAAACTAGGGGCTGAACTCTATACAATCAAAAAAGATAAGAAGGCTGGCAAACAAAAGATGCCAGCACCAAACCATCAACACAGCTGAGAAACAAAGTCAAAAGCAAAACAAAACACTAGAAAGACCAGAGTTAGAAAGGATGAAACTACATAACTATAGGATTAACAAGATCCTTATGATTCTCATTGTTCACATTGTCAACATTCCCTGGATTACCCACCGCTTCCAACATAGTCATATTTAGTAGAATGTTATTTAGAAAGCCTTTGGTGAAGACCTTTTCTAGCTTTTTAATGTAAACCTTCAAGGCCCCAAAATCTATTTTCCAATCATTCTCATTCTTTAAACCCTCACCAACTTCTTCTACATGCATCTTCTCCTTATTATCAGTAATTCCCCTAGAATCAACACCCTACTCTTCAGTGACCTCAAAAACTTAAGAATCCTATTTCCCACTAGTGTCCTTCAAAATTTCTTTAATTTCCAGCTCTTCATACCCTAATTACCACCTTGATATTCAAACAAGTAACAAGCCCTTAGTTCCATTTGCACTGAATGCAGATGTGAAGGCTCATTTTACAAAATGGCCTGCCATAGTGACGTCTACTTTCATGCTTGAAAATAATTCCCCCTTGGTTTTCATGATGTGACTCTCACACCTCCACCTCATGATATAAGGAATTAATCATGACAATCAAGGAAGTACTAAGGTTATCATTTTCCATGATCCACATTGGCCTTCTCCACGTGGACCGCCTTCGAAAGCTATCTTCATCATCAATGTGCATCATTCATGCTCCATCATCTCCTTCTAAATGATCTCTCTAATGTTTGGGGGTATATGAGCCCCTTATTGCCATACCCTCCATCCTAAGAATTGCTGACCAAGGTTGGCACAAGCATCAACGACCCTGTTACCTTCTCTGTAGGTGTGGGTAATCTCAACTTCGGAAAACTTTTGTAAAAGAAACTGGACATCCATAATGATGTCTTTTAGATGGATACCAATGTTAGATTCTTTATTAACGACATCTATGACCAACTTAGAATCTCCTTAAATATTCAAATTTATAATTCCTAGGGATATAGCTAACTTTAATCCCTAAAGTAAGGCCATAGCTTCAGCATAGTTATTACTCTAGCAACCCATGCCACCAGCATAGACATCAAACATCCCTCCTTTTTCATTTCTTATTATTCCTCCTCCACTTGCTTTACCACTCAACTTGGATGCCCCATCAAAATTGAGTTTCATCCAATTGGGTTTAGGTGGTATCCATTTAGTCTCTGAAGAATTTTGGAATTATCATGCGTAGGGATAAGGTTTAAAACCTTCCATTTGGCAGCAATTTGACTTTCAAATCCAGATAGGGGTTTCTCTTCAACACTAATATGAACTATTATAACACTTTCCAAGATGGTCTTAGCAAAGGAGTTAAACACCTAAGCAACATTTCTAGTAGTGTCCCTAAAAATTCTATGATTTCACTCTTTCCATAAAGTCCAGTTCAAGCATGGTAGAGCTTTCTTCCATAATTCCTTGATCTAGGGATGTGTGAAGGTTGAGTTCTAGCTAAGAATTACTTCTTTAAGGTCAGAATTGCAAACCCATTCAATGCCAAAGTTGTTAATTATTGTGCCCCATAAATCTTGGGTAAACTCATAGTGTATGAATAGGTGTGAAACTGATTCCTCTCTAGAACCACATAGAAAACATCTGTTAACCAAAGTAAACCCCCTCTTTTGAAGGTTGTCCTGAGTAAGGATTTTGTTATGGGAAATAGCCCACCAAAACAATTTAATCTTTGGAATGAGTTTATGATTCCAAACCTTTTTCCATACCTCCTTATTCTGAGCTTCAGGTGTAAGCAGATGATAGGTAGATTTGATAGAGAATGATCCATTCTTATCTAGCCACCAGTATTGTTCATCCTCTTAAGGGAAGAGCAGGATTCTAATCTCATAAAAACATTTTTGGATCTCCTAAATTCTTGGGATAAGCTCAATCCTATGCACACAACAATCCAAAAGGTTTTTCCAACTCCTTATCCCATTTTTATTTTCCATATAATCACTAACCCTATCACCAAAGAATCGAGTAGTCAGGTCTATATTTTCTCCATAGTTTCCTTGGGATATGAGAGGCTTATCCCTTAACCAATTATCCTCCTAGAATAATCTGCCAACCATTTCCAAGCTTCCACCTAATTCCCTATTTGAGAACACTTCTAATTTTTAGCATTTTATTCTATATCACAGACCCCTGGGGTAATCCCACCTATTGAAGAAAGTTGGAATCATCAATGCTATGCATGTATTTGGCATACATTATTTCCCCCCACTCATTGTTTTTATGAATTAGATTCCACCTAACTTTTGAGAGGAGGGCTTTATTCATTTTCCTTATGGATCTTATATTAAGTCCACCATGAGATTGTGGGAGACACCTTTTCCCATCTGACTAAAGACATTCTCTGTTTGTCTTCCACTGCCATCCATAAAAATTTCCTTTGGATTTATTCCAAATTTTCAACAAAATATGTAGGAATTTTAAATAGAGACATGAAGTAAGTAAGAATACCTTGCAAGGATGCATAAAGAAGTTGCAGCTTACCCGCACTATTGAGTAGTTTCCCCTTCCACCCAAGAAGTTTCCTCTATGTACGTTCCACAATAGCATTCCAAAAACTTGAAGATACCTCTTTGACCAAGAGTGGGAGACCTAGGTAGGTAGCTGGTAGGCCAGCCTCAGCATAATCTAAGATATCAATGATTATATGTCTAAGTTCATTGGGAGTGTTGAAGAAGTACACATTGCTTTTCTGGAAATTTATTCTTTGTCCTGAGTCTCTGGCATAATCATTAAGTATATTCTTCCATCTTCTAGCTTCGATCACCAATGAGATGTCAAATAAGATGGTATCATCCAAAAACTACTATATAACCATAGGATGAACGGAAGAGGTAGGTTTGATGCCTACTAGCTTTTTTGAAACTATATTAGCTTGTATGTATCTTCCCAGTGCCTCAGCCATAATGATGAATATGTATGGGGAGAGAGGGTCTCCGTAATGAATTCCTCTTGAGGAGGAGAAAAACCCTCTAGGAACACCATTAACCAGCATTGAGATTTTAATAGAAGAGATCACATTCCATAATAAGTAAGACAATTTATCATTAAACCCAAATTTTCTAATCACTTGGAATAGAAAAGTCCATGAGACTCTATCATAAGCTTTGGATATATCAAGCTTGAGGGCCATCCCAGGGATTATGCTTCTATCCATGGAGTGGATAGTTTCATGTGTGGTGATCATAGCATCAATAATCTATCCACCTGGGATGAAAACTTTTTGAGCAGGAGAAATAATTTTGTCAAGTAAGGGTTGAATTCTCAAAACTAGCAGTTTAGTACATATCTTATACAAAGTGTTGCATAAGCTAATGGGTCTAAAATCAGCAAGGTGTAAAGGTTGAGATTTTTTAGGAACAAGTACAATGAAGGTATTATTGACTTGTTTTAAAAGTTTTCTAGATTTGAAAAAATCATGAACTAAAGCTATGAGGTCTGCTCCAATAATCTCCCAATATTCCTGAAAGAATATAGGAGGAAAGCCATCAGGACCTGGGGCTTTAAAAGAAACCATGGAGAATAAAATAGCATGTACTTCTTCATTGAATACAGGCTTTAACATTTCCATAATGTCTTCTTCTGTTATCAAATAGGGGATTTTATCAATGAATTAACTCATAGATCTATCAATTCTATCATTATTGTTTTCTTCTGTAAGAAGATTCTGAAAGAACACCCCAGCTTGCTCCCCTATTTCATTATCCTTAGTAATAATGTCTAAATTATCTAGTACAAGCTTAGTTATTGAGTTGGATTTCTATGTTTCATAGCTAAGAGATGAAAAAAGTAGTGTTCCTATCACCCTCTTTAAGCCATTGAACATGGGATTTTTGTTTCCAAAAAACCTCTTCCCTTTCCATCATATTCTTCCATTCTGAAGACAGACTATTCTCTTCTTCTAAGGTGCCCTCAAAGTCATCCCCTTGATCAATTATTTGCTTAATAGCCTTGAGTTTTCCCATTATATTTTTCTTCTACTGGAAAACCTGCCCAAAACTGTATCTATTCCAACCATAAACTTCTTGTTTAATGTGTTGATATTTCTTGACTATTCTAAACATGGGATTACCTTGAATGGGAATATCCCACCATTGAGCCACCATTTTTCTGAAACCTTTTTTTTAATCCACATAGCTTCAAAATGGAATGGAGGAGGTCCGTGACATCCCTGATCTCACCAATTGAGGATAATCGGGCAGTTGTCAGGCATGGTTCTAGGTAGAGCTTGTGCCTACATATTCTGATAATCATTCCAATTAATTGATATCAAAAATATATCTAATTTAACTTGAATCATTTAATCTCCTCTTATTTTATTGGTTCAAGTAAAATTTTGGTTCTGTAGCTCTATGTCCAATAATCCCCAATCATTGATGAATTCAGCAAAGTCGAACATGTCCGAGTAATCAATAATTCCACCCTATTTTTTAGAAGGATATAAAGGTGTGTTAAAATCTCCAGCTAACATCCATTTAGAATTATGAGGATTATTCCTGTAGCTACTTAGATCTATCCATAATTTTTGTCTCAAAGCTTTGTTATTCAGTGCATAAACATTTACCAACGTCCAGTTCAAGGAATTCATGGAAAAAATGGTAATCAAAAAGTGCTTATTATGGGCCATAAGAGATCCTTGGATTTTAGCACTATTCCACATAGTGACAATCCCTCCTAAAGCCCATTTAGCAGGACTAATACAAAAAGCCACCTTAGGCCATATATAGTCAACAATTTTCACAAAATTCTCCTCTTTCATCTTGACTTCTTGAAGTAATAGAATATCTAGTTTATTATCTAAAATGCAGTTTTTAACCTCAAACTGCTTTGAGGGACTATTAAATCCCCTCAAATTCCATGATAATATTCTCATTTAGAGAGTTTGGAGGGTTGGGACTCCAGTGTTTTCTATTTTCCACTGGCAATCTCCCTAGCAATCTCTCTTTGTCTCGTTTCCCTTAGGGTTGGCCTCCTTTGTTTGGGATTAGTACCAACATCTGCATATTTTTTACCTTTCTAAATATTTTTCTTTGGGGTAACCCATTCTTCCTATTCATTACTGCCATCTTGTCCTACTATCCCTATTGCCAAGTAGTTTCCTACTTGGCCTCCATCTTCCAAATCATGGAAAAATTTTGTATTTGATTGTGGATCTGGTACTCGTTGAGTGTGACTTTCATGTGTTACTTCTTCATATCCAATCTTTGAAATTTTGTCATCTTCATTTACTTCCTCTAGCAAAAGGTCCCCTCCTGCCCCTTCCTTAAACATATTAGTCTATTTTTCTAAAGTGTAGACTATGTTAAATGTGGCCTTGTGACTGTCGTCAAATACTATATTCTCCTTTGGGACCTTATTTCCCTCACTACTGATGATATCCTCCTTTCTCTTCTCTTCCTCTCCTTCTTTTATAGCCTTCTGACTATCATCTAATCCTATAATTTCCTTTGGGACAACTTCACCTTCACTACTAGGGGTAGCCTCCTTTCGCTTCCCCTCTCCTTTTCCTGTATTGTCAGGAATTTCCACATTATTCTCTATTTCCTGCTTGTTATTCACTTGTTCCTCCTCTACATTCTAGAAATCCTATTTCATCCCCCTTTGCTTCACTTTGCATTGTGTCATTAGATGTCCCTTTCTCTTACATATTTGATAGAAAGTGGTAGCATTCTCATAAGTAATTGGCTGAGTCCAGGTTCCATAATTAGAGTTTAGCTCAATGGATGTAGGGAGAGTCTTATTTATTTCAACATTAACATAGAGTCTAACATACACACATCTGGACTTAGTTCTAGTTATATGATCTAAGGTGACATATTGACCAATAGAATTGCCAATGGTTGTGAATATTTTTTCATCCCAAAATTCCAAAAGGAATCATGGTAATCTTACCCAAGCAAGTGCTATCTTATTGAGGTTTGAGTTAGGATGAAATCTTGGTTTCCATGAGCATAAGGCTAGAGAATGTGGTCCAAATAGCTAGGGACCTCCAACAAGGGTAGCGATCATGTCCTCCCTATTCATAAATCTAAAAAGGAATAGACCTCTAGTCATGGCTATGATTGAAACACTACCTTTGACTTTCCACCTAGACATAATCCATATTTTAAGCATTTTGGTATTAGGATGGAAAGAAAAAAACTTACCAACCAGCATAAGGTCCATAGATGCCACTATTTCCTGCACTAGATTGTCTGGGATACTCAAAGCCTTCCCCTTTAAGAGAATAGTGAGGCTCAACATGCCTTTCGATGCACATGTCTTTTCAACTATGAGTGCCTTCTTCCATCCATTAGATGGACTATACCCTAATAGATTCTTGGATAGATCCATAAAGGTAGTACTACCCATAGTGACCTCCATTGGATTTGTGGTCCTACCTGTTGCACTCAAGGGCCCCAACCAGGTGGGAAAAAACTAGTTTCAAATATTATCCACATGCTTCACTCCTCTGATCCCAAATAGCTCATATATTATTTTAATCCTGAGTAGTGTTTTTCCCTATCATGGATGTTATGTATGAATTACATAAAGTATTTTCATGGAAAAAGGAGAACTTAATTGATAAAATGTTTATAAATTAGATGATTTTAGGGGGACTATCAATCTAAAGGAGAAGCAATCAGTACACGTGACTAAGTTCTAGAAGGGAATCCATATTGGGATGGCCCTCCTAAATAGGACATATGGATACCTTAGCATAAAATTTATTCACCTTGAGTGGGTTCCATTGCTATACTTACTAATGACCTTAGAGTTAAAATTTTCTCTAGGTAAGGTAATTAGAGCTAAGCTATGGGAACAAGTACTACACAATAATAAGAGGCCCTAGGGGGGAATTTATATATAATGTCTTACATTCTTGACATGGTGTTGGTCATAGTTTATATACATAATGGGTCACTCTAGATCCTATCTCTAAACCTCATTAAGAATAATATATGTAATTCATATTATTTTATGCTTGTATATGCTTATATGAAGAACATCATTTGTATTCTAGAAGACATATAGCCCCATGTGTGGATGGTCATTCATGAATCTCCACTACCTAAGGTATCTAAGAGAATTAAGGACATATTTATGGACAATGGGGATTTTTTATTAAATCTTGACTACACTATGATTGTGGTCAGAGGCCATAAGGTTACATCCTTGCATCTCCCCAAATATGTACCATATAAACTAGCAAAGTAGGAGATTGCCTACAAATTGTGGTGTGGAAGAGATGAAGATATGAAGAAGAAGAATAAGAAGAGATCCTTCCATGGATCTCACCTTATTATTATAATAATGTGTTATGTAAATCATAGATACATTTACAAGGTTGTTAGATATAAGTAATATTACTCACTAGCCATACTATTGCACAAGGATGGGATCCTCATGGTAAAGTGAAAAATAACGTTCAAGGCCTTGGTATTACATATAATATTTCTTAATGATAGGATTAATTCCCAATTCAAAGAGAGGGAATAAATAGTAGGATTGGTCAAGGAACTATTGAAAATCTTTCAAGGGGAGCCCTATATTTCATTTCCATACGCACACATTATAATCCCACCCAGATGAGGACGAGATGAATCTAATTTTTTGTTCAACAAGCCTTTTCAACCATAATTATATTAAGGTAAACCTTCATAAACATTCTCTATGGTTTTTAAAGTTGTAAAGAAAGATCCTAGGGTGGCTCATACTTAACTTGGAGGAGCTTAGGATGAAATAATTTGCCTTCATCCTTAAGACTCAAAAGTCTATACCCAACCTATTTCTACATCAGCCTAAGATATTATTATATGGTTACCTCAACCACACCCACATAAGAGGCCTCATACATAATTGACAAAGTTACTATGGGCCATGTACTATGGATCAAGGATTTGAAAAGGTAGTTAAATATGAGTAAAAACTGAAGTCACTTGCTCAAGTTAGAGAGAAATTCAAGAAAAATTTTAGATGTCCCAAAATGACTTTCAAAAATAAGAATTGGAAGAGTGGAAACTATAAAAACTAGTTCAAGAGTTAGAATGCTAGTTTTATTAGTGATTCAAGGAATAAAAAGCTAGGTAATGGTTTTAAAGGAGGTTTTAAAGAGAATCAACTATCTGAAAGGAAAGGACCACATGACATATGATTCATTTGTGGAGGTGATCATTATGTAAGGGAATGTACTCAAGTTATAACAAATGGTAAAAATAAGGGTTTTACTCTACAACATGGATCTTTCTAGTAGAGGAGATAAATAATTATTGATAATTGATAAGTCAATTTGCAAGCTTCGCCTATTGATCTATCATGTACTTTTTTTTGTCAACCAATTTTAATTTTGATTGACATTGGAGATATTAATTTTTTTTTTCCTAGTATGCTTAATAAGTTATCTAGGAAAGATGGTGTTATAGAAAATACATGGCTAGTTTAATATGGGAATGAATTTAGGGTTAAGGTTAACAAATATTTGGTCAAAGCTGAGATCAAACTACTAGATGTCACTATGATATCCTAGGATTAAATTAGTTAGCTCAATATAAAGCAAGGGTAGATTTTCTACTTAAAATGGTTAAATGTCTGTATGATTTGGGCAATCAAACCAAAATTTAAAGAGATAAGAAGGATCATAATTTAAGGTATATTTATGTATTTTAATTGAAGAAAGATCAAAATAAAAGGTATCAATAATTTATAGTAAAAATAAATTAGATGGAGGAATCAAAAGATCATTCTATTGAAGATTATCATTTTCTCCAAGATTTTTGAGATGTTTTTCTTGAAGAATTATTGGGTTTACCTCCTAAGAGAGAATTACATTTCTCAATAAACATCATTCTAAGGTATGAACCATAGTTTAAATTCCCATTAAGAAATATGACAATTGAATTAGTGGAGTTGAAGGCTCAACTTTAAGAACTTTTATCCAAAGGGTTGATTTGACCAAGTGTGTCATCATGGGGTGCACTAGTGGTGTTCATTAAGAATAAGGATGGAAATATTTTATTTTGTATTGACTATAGGATGTTGAATAAGGTGGAAATCAAAAATAGGTATCCCATACCTTACATTGATGATCTTTTGATCAAATCTATAGAGCATCAATTTTTTCAAAGATTGATCTTTGAGTAGGATATTTTTAGTTGAGGATTCATCAAGAAGACATTCTGAAAGCAACCTTCCAAAATTGATATGGGCATTATGAGTGTATAGTTATTCCTTTTGGGCTAATAAATATGCCTATAGAATTTATGAATCTCATGAACAATGTGTTTAGATATTATCTAGACTGATTTGTATTAAAGTATTTTAAAACAATATATTCATCTATTCACAATCTAAGGAGGAACATCTAAAGCATTTTAAGTTGGTTTTGTAGCAGTGTCAAAAGCATAAATTTTTTGGGAAGATATTAAAGTGTGCCTTCTTTAAAAAAAAGGTATAGTAACTTTGGAACATTATATTTGAAAAAATAATTTTAATGGATCCTTCAAATATTAAAGCCATTATGGAATGACCATCACGTAAAAAAATCCATGAAGTCAGGATTTTTATGGGTTTGGTAGGATACTACAAGAAGTTTGTTCCAATTTTTTAAGATTTTAAATCTAACTAATTCTCTTCAGTGTAAAAATTATAAATTCATGTGGTTAGTAAAGTGAAATAAATATTTTTAGGAGATTAAAATAAGACTCACCTTGGCACTAGTGTTGATAGTTCCCAATTTAAATGGTCAATTCTTGGTGATAACAGATGCTTTAAGAGATGGCCTTTTAGGATTTCTCATGCAAGAAGGTTCTATTGTAGATTATGAGTTCAGGAAGTTGAAATAATATGAGGCAAATTATGCCCTACATGATGTGAATTATATATAATTTTTCATTCCTTATAGGTTTGGAGACATTATCTATTAGTAAAATCATTTCAGCGCAAGATTAATAACTTGGGACTCAAGTATATTTTCACCCAACCTAGTATGAATTCATGTTAGAGATGATGGTTAGAGTTATTTTCAGATTATGATTTTGACATAAATTATATTAAGGGAAAGGAAAATAGGGTTACAAATTCCCTTATCCATATAAGGTATATAACATATTGGGTTACTCTTAGGAGTACTTTTCATGATCAAGTGGTGAAACTATCTCCAAGAGATAAATTTTATGAATAGGTTAAGCTATCATTGACTCAAAATGATTGATCCTAAGTTTGAGAGATTAAAATTCGATGATGATGGTTTATTAAGGTATAAAATATATATTTGTTTACTAGATAAGGATAATTTGAGGAGTGTAGTACTTAGGGTACTACATAATGTTCCTTATTTAGGCCATCCAGGTGTGACTAAGATCTTAGCAGAGCTAAGACCATTATATTTATTGAATGGAATAAATAAAGATGCAACTAAATTCATTTCTTAATTCTTAGAATGTCATCAAGTTAAGGTTAATCATGTGTTTCATATTGGATTGTTATAACCACATTGTGTACTAGAAAGGAAGTGACAAGTCATTAGTATGGAATTTGTTAAAGGGTTGTCAATGTCTTACAACTAACATGACATGATTTTTGTTGTTGTTGATAAACTCAACAAAGTATCTCACTCCATTATTGGTAATATTTATTATGATGCATTTATGCTTGCAAAGATATTTATAATAGAAATTTATAGGCTTCATAGATTTATAGAGAATATTATTTCAAATAGAGATCTAAAAATGACTTGTAGATTCTAGATGACTCTCAATTCAACTTTAGGTACTTAGTTGAACTTCATTATAGCATACCACCTAGAAACTGATGGAAAAATAGAGAGATATAATCAAGTATTAGAATATATTTTTATAATATGCTACATGGATCATTATTATAGGTGGGAATAATATCTTCCATTAGTTATTTTGCTTAGAAAAATTCATACCAATCAATGCTAAAAATGGCTCTTTTTGAGGTATTGTATGGAATAATGTGTATAACACTAATCATCTCAAACATGTTAGAAGATAAAGTATCCTTTGGATTAGATATGCTTCTTGAAATGGAATAATAGGTTAAATTAATAAGGTAAAGGTTAGCTAAATCTAATGATAGATGAAAGAGTTATGTTGATCTAAAAAAATAACAATATAATTTTTAGTTGGGGACAAAGTATTTATATGGGTAAAACCATAAAATCTCAATCAAATTTTGTAAATTATCCAAGTTATCTCTTATATATGTGGGACCTTTTGAGGTCTTAGAATTTGTCAAACATGTAGAGTACATGCTTAATTTTTCACTAGATTTAGCACTGTTATGTAATATTTTCCATGTGTCCTATCTTATAAAATATGTTTTTGATCCTTATCATGTGTTGGTTTGGAATTATTTATAGGGAATGGATCCTGGGGTAGTCATACTATAACCAATTATAGTAATTGACAATCACAAACTTAGTTTTCATAATAGAGATGTGTCATAGTATAAAGTCTAGTGGGACCAATATTCTAAAGATAGTACTACTTCGGAAGATTATGAATATTTTCATAAATTGTTTCATAGTTTATTTACTTAGTAATTTGTTGACATTATGTTTTATTTTATACTAAATACTATTTTATTTCAAAACTTTTGTTGAAATAAGTGTTATCAGGTTGATGACCAACTTTAGTGGGAAAGATGTTACATCCCAATTTTCCTCTAGACTCATTTTTATGATTATATAGTTAATAATAGGTTTACCTGATGTGTTAAGTAATTACAATTATTCATATGTTGATTTATATAATGTTTATTTCTTATAATCATGATTGTTAACTGATTAGTTAGCTTTTTATATTCTATATGGTACATTTTAATCATGATTAAGCAATATATTTTGTTACAATAGTTAGTATGTTATTTTACATGATCTGGTCTAACCAATTTTCATTTGTGCTAAGGTGTATGCAATATGCATTCCACCCTCCTTATTATGACCAAGGAGGGTACCATTAGAGAGGTTGGTGTAGATAGAGACATGTGGGGAGAAAGAGAATGAAAACATTAAATCCATCACACACAATATAGAGTAGGATTGTCTAAAAATTGATCATTGATTTATATTGATGTATCATGTAGATGTGATTAATTATTATGTTTTCATGTTTTCTAACCTGGTAGTGTGTTTTCATTTATTATTATATGTTGATCATACTCCATTGACTATATTTATGACCCATATGATTTGGAATAGTAAATTAAATGATTCTTAAATTAAAATAAAACATTTAGTCATTTTACTTCTTGAATTAATAGTTATCATTGCATGTGTTACTAAATTCTTGGATTGATACTATTGTATTACAAAGTTTTATTCATCTATCTTGACTTTGATTTCATTTTGACCGGTATTATTTAGTTCACACTATGTAATAGTATTATTTTATATTTATAAACATGTTGACTATATGATATATTTCTTATTAGTGTGTGTTTGAATGTAACTCTAGAAATATCTTCATTCATTAGTCAAAAAGGGACTTATATGTAATTAATAAGGTTTTTAACCTTGGA
>JARHVA010003563.1:1625000-1807500 GCA_037957365.1 Torreya grandis | reverse complement strand
TGAGGATACATAAAATTTTAATAATGCTAACCCTCTAGTTGAACCAAATCAATTTATTATTGAACAAGCTACAAAACTTGATCAAATTCTCAGAACCATGAATGATACTGAAGAATGTATAGCTTACATTGAATAGGCATTCCATGGCTATGTTGATGAGAATAATTGGAATGAGCTTGAAGAACATCCTATTGAACATAAAGTTCCATAAGAGCATAGGGAATAAGAGACACCTCAATATGTGAAAGCACATGTTACTGTTGAGATTGCACAAGATATGAATAAAGTTAATCCACCCAATTTCAATGTAACTTTTATGTGAGATGGATCTGAAGTATGGCTAACTAAGATAAAAAAAGTATTTAAAAATTGGTAATTACTTTAAGTTTAAGAAAGTATTTTGGGGAGCTTACCAGTTGGCTAGTGAAGTTGTTACATGGTGGGAAAATAATAAACTAGAGATGAATGTTGACTCTACCAGCACCACCATGTGGGATGAGTTCATGACATTTATTCAAATCATGATGGGTATCTCAACTCTATTTCAATCATAATTTGATATATTTTCAAAATTTAAAGTAGAGAGGACTTTTAGTGACTGAGTATTAGGATAAATTCATAAAGATCTTAAAGTAAATTCCATAATATCAGTCAAATGAGATGTTTCACATCAAGAAGTTCATTATGAGATTAAAACCCCAAATTGGGTGTGAAGTAGATGTGCATGAGCCATATAATATGGATTGGGTCATCTAAAAGGTAGTTAAGTAGGAAAAAAAATTAAGTCTATTACTTAGGTCAAAGATAAATTCAAGAAAATGTTTATAGGTCCTAAAATATCTTTCAAAAAAATTGGAAAAGTGGAAACTCTAAAAACTAGTTTAGGAGTTAGAATGCCAAGTTTCATAGTGATTCAAGGAATAAGAAACTAAGTAATGGTTTTAAGGGAGGTTTCATAGGGAATTAAAAATCTAAAAGGAAAGGAAAACCTAGAAGATGCTTCATCTATGGAGGTGACTATTATATAAGGGAATGCACTCAGGGTAAAATAGATGGTAAAAATAAGGGTTCTACTCCATAAGGATCTTTTTAGTAGAGGATTCACATAGTTATTGACAATCGACAAGTTGCATTTCAAGATTCCCCTATTAATCTATAAATTACTTTGTTTTGTCAACCAAATTAAATTTATATTGACATTGGAGCTATTGAATGCTTTCTTGCTCCTAGTATGCTTAATAAGTTATCTTGTAAAGTTGGTGTTATAGAAAATGCATGGTTAATTCAAGTTAAAAAATGTTTGGTCTAATCTAAGATTAAACTACCAAATTTCATTATGGTAGAAGATCTATTTATAGTTCCTTTTAGGGTCATATAATGTGATCCTAGGATTAAATTAGTTAGCTCAATATAAATCCAAGGTAGATTGTCTACTTAAAAGGGTTGAATGTCTAGATGATTTATGAAATTATACCCAAATTTAAGGAGTTAAAAGGGAGATTAAGTTTAGGTATATTTACGAAATTTAGTTGAAAAAAGATTAGAGGAAAGGGTGTCAAGCATTTATTGTGAAAATAAATAATATGGAGGAATAAAAATATCCTTCCATTGAAGATTATCCTTTTCTCCAAGATTTTTGGGATGTTTTATTGAAGAATTATTGGGTTTACCTCCTATTAAATAATATGATTTATAAATTGACATTATTATAAGGTCTAAACCATAATATAAAGCCCCTATAGAATGATGACAATTGAGTTACTGGATTTGAAGGCTTGACTTCAATAAATATTATCTAAATGGTTGATTCAACCAAGTGTGTCACCATGGGGTACACCAGTGGTGTTTGTTAAGAATAAGGATGGGAATCTTCACCTAATTATTGATTATAAGATGTTAAATAAGGTGATGATAAAAAAAGGTATCCCTTACCTTGCATTGATGATATTTTGATGAAATGCATGGATAATATTTTTTTTAAAATATTGATCTTCAATCAGGATATCATTAGTTGAGGATTTTTGAGGAAAGCATTCCAAAAATAGCCTTCAGAACTTGATACAAGCATTATGAGTTCATATTTATTCCTTTCAGGATAATAAATGTGCCTAAAAAATTTATGAATCTCATGAATAATGTGTTCATAGATTATCTCTATCAATTTATATTAGTCTTTTTAGATGATATCCTCATCTATTCACGATCTAAAGAGGAACATCTAGTGCATTTTAATTTCATTATGTAGTGGTTGTGAAAGCATAAGATTTTTGGGAAACTATCAAAGTGTACCTTCTTTCATAAAAATGTGTAGTAAATTTTTCCCATTATATTTGAGAAGGAATTTTAGTCGATCCTTTAAATATTAAAGCCATTATGGAATGTCCATCACCCAAACAAATCCATGAAGTTGGGAGTTTTATGAGTTTAGTAGGATATTATAGGAAGTTTGTTCCAAATTTTTATAATATTTCAAATCCAATTACTTATCTTTAGTGAAAAAATTATAAGTTTGTGTGGTTAATGAAGTGTGAGGAAGCTTTTTAGGAGCTAAAAAGAAGAGTCATCTTGGAACTAGTGTTGAGATTTCACAATGAAAATGGCCAATTCTTGGTGATAATTGATGCTCTTGGAGATGGCCTTGGAGGAGTACTCATGATATAAGGTTATATTGTATCTTATGAGTCTAGGAATTTGAAAATTTATAAGGAAAATTATGCCCTGCATGATCTATAATTAGTTTTAATTATTCATGCTTTATAGGTCTGAAGGTATTATCTATTTGGAAAACCATTTGAGCTCAAGACTAATAACTTGAGACTCAAGTATTATTCACCCAACCTAATATAAATGAATGCCAAAGATAATGTTTAGAGTTATTTTTATATTACGATTTTTACATTAGCTACATTAAAGGTAATGAAAATAGGGTTGTGGATGCCTTTAGTCATTGAAGGTATATAGCACCTTTGGCTACTATCAAGAGTAATTTTCATGATCAAGTGGTGAAATTATATCCAAGGGATGAGTTTTATGAACCAATTAAGCTAGCATTAACTCAAAATACTCAAGATCTTAAATTTAAGGAATTCAAATTTGAGGATGATGGTTTATTGAGGTAAGGACATATTTATTTATTGGATAAGGATAATTTGAGGATTGTAGTACTCGAGGGACTAAAATTTGATACTTATTCAAGCCATACATGTGTGACTAAGATCTTAATAAATTTGAAACCATTACATTACTAGAAAAGAATCAAGAAATACGTACTTGACTTTTTTTTAATGCCTAGAATTTCATAGAGTTAAGGTTGAGCATGTGCATCCCACTGGGTTTCTATATCTATTGACCATTTTTATCACAGGTGAAAATGGGCCAACCCCCTATAGTTAGAATATTATATAGGGGATTTTTATAATGTCATAGGGTATGATTGTAGTTTATTTTATGTCATTTCATATGCCAATCTATCTGTGATTATAGTCTAGCTTAGTCATTGTGTAATTTGGTGTCTTAAGGGTCATTTTAGAGTCATATGTGCAAGTGTCTAGTTTTCATGGTGTCTGAACAATTGCATGAAAAATTATAAAAAAAGCTTATTTTACACTTAGGAAATATTTTAAATTTTGGCTAAGTGTTAGATTTCTCTTGGATAAATTGTCCATAGCAAAAATACAAGGCATATTTCTCTCAAAAAAATTATTCTATGTATTTGGCTAAGGCATAATTCCTTCAGACAAAGTGTGTGTAACAAAAGTTCTAACAAAAGGTATAAGGTAGAATTCTTTTTGAAAAATTGTCTTGAAGGCAAAAGACTAAGGATATAAATATTTTGGGAAAATTGTCTGAGATAATTTCCCTAAGGACATATTTCTTTTGGACAAAATATTCAAGATAATATTTTTGAAGACATATTTCTTTTGGAGAAAATGTCCAAAGAAAAAAGTCCTTGTCAAAAACCCAAAGTCATTTATTTTAGAAATTTTATCTAATACAAAAGGCTTACAAACATAACTCTTTTGGATAAAGTGTTTGAGATAAAATGTATGCAATAATATGCTCAATGTAAAACTCTAATGGAATTGAATGGTTTTGGAGAAATTATTTGTACAAACCATCAAAATTGGTCGAAGTAGGATCTCAAAATGCTCATAATCTTGCATGGACATGGACCAGATTGACACAATCTCCAAAAATCATTAGGACCTTGAAATATTGAATTAAATTGACTTATGCAAGTTTAGGGACCAAACTGTCATTAGGACATCATGAAGAACTAGACTAAATAACATGTTTATGCATTTTATAAATGAGCTCAAGAACCCTCACATGACTATCAAATAACAATGATTAATTTCCTTAGTTCCAAGATCATTCTTGACAAGTTTCATATCTCAATGAGTCTTTTATCATGATATCTAAGCTTTCAAAGTTTAGCTTGTTGAGTCTAAGGGGCTAGGACATCTTGCATGTCACATGGAAATGAGTAGACCAGCTTGTTTGAGTATTTTTTATCTTCACTTAGGAAATAAATATGAGCCAAAGGATTTCATTTCCATTGATTTATTCATGGAAGGATAATATCCTAAAAATTTCATGCCTACATGAGATTTTTAGCTCAAATTATGGAGTTTCAAAGTTAGACTTGCCAAGTAGGACATTCACACAAGTGTCAAGTTTGAGCCTTGGTGAATAACCATTTATATTCAAATGATTAGTGATAGGCATGTATACATCATGCAAAAAACATAGGTCAACTCACTTGAACATTTTATAAATGCACTTAGAAAGCTCTTGGGGTGACCAGATCAAGTGGGTACAATCCTTTTAGCATCAAGAACCTCTCTTACAAATTTGGTGCCTCCATGACCTTTGTGCTTCTAGATCCAAACCTATAAATTTGGTAACAAAATGGGGGACTTTCTCACAAAAATCAAAATAAATTTTAATTAAAAAAACCATTTTGAGCTTAAATTTAATGATCACATAGATGTCAAATATGGTTTTATGAATTCAAACGATGGGAGCATGGATGTCAAATTTCATCTCATAAAATAGTTATTAGATTTCAAATAGTGATTCCTAGTAGATCCAATGGTTTAAATTACATCATACATCTTAATTTGACAGTGTAATATGAGTCAAAAGGTCAAGGAGATCAAGAGGCCACCACATGGCACAAGTGTAGAAGGAGATAGACTGATAATAATATCCTGAGATCAATGCATGACTGACAAATGACATAAACACATTCAATTTTATAGAGGATTGATGGCTCTCACTCAATCATAGTGATCAATATTAATGGTGTGATATGGGTAAAAGGGTCAAGATTTGATAGTGAGGATCTATTGGACCAATGAAAATAGAGACAACTCTGCATAATTTGATTGGTCTAAGTCATGTTTTGATAGGAAAGGTCAAACCAAAGGAACAATTTTTGACCAAAAAAATAGGTCATGTAGGGTCATCTTTCTACCATTAGATATCGATAAAACACCATGAAGTGAACATAGTGATGTAGTTAGGTATAAAGAACATAAAGGAACACCATCAAAGCTTAACATGGACCTCTAGTTCAAAAATATAAGCATTACAATGTTATTTTATTAGTGTGTTTACTTTCTTTAAAGAAGGGTCCATGCATATATGAATTCTAAATTATATAAAAGACATAATGGGTTTATGTGGACCTAATAAGAACTAGTCACCAATCAGAGTGTCATTAATATAATGACTATAGGAAAACAAATAGTCTAAGATTGGTTTTCCATCTATAGTGGACCTATGAACATGGGGATGAATTCAAGCATGATCCAGTTTGAATAAAATATATAATTTTAAAGGATGCCACAAAGGCATACATGTAGACCCAAATGGTTTTATCTCTAGGACTAAATTCATAAAAAGGACCCTTCTTTGCAATTTTGCACACCATGACAAACTAGTTAGGAATAGTAAACAATAAGATAGACCTCTAACAGATTGATCTATTAGTTATAACTATATTGATTCTAGAACTTAGCTCAAAATAATTTTATCCCACTATTGAAACCATCAAGGATCATCAATGAAGGAATAATGTAATTATGCAATGGACTGAAGTGACCTAGATCAATAAAGAATTTTTAATGAGTATAATTATAGAAGTAGTTGTAACTATGATTATAATGTAGCTGAACTCATTTTATTCCCCTTTCGACTTATCTTTTCCCATTTCTATCTAAAATGTAATAAGTAGCTACCATTTTTGCCTTTGTAAAAGTTTCATTCCATGTATGAAAAAACCATACTAGAATTATGTCATATTTTTCCTTTGAATATTAATGAAAATTTGATTTTGAGTTCTTAAAAAATTGTCTAAGTGTGTAAGTGATGTATGTTAATGCAAATTAATAATTATCTATCATTTCTTCCCTTATCCTTTCATGTTTATGTAAGAATTACTATTCTAATAGGTCATATGAAGTTTTTTCAAGTGTATGATCCTATATTTTAAGTGTACAATGAGACTTAGTGTCTAAAACTAGCCTATGGTTCACTTACCTTGGATATCTTTCATACATATCACCTTTATATTTAAATATTCATGTTAGAACCCATAAGACTTGGAAGTTAGTTTATATGCCTTATTTCTTAGTGAAGGAAAGTATGATGGTAATATGGAAAACATCTTGGTGTATCACCCCCTTAGATTAGATTCATTTCATGAAACTATTAAATCTTTTCCCATAATCAAGCATTAACATAGGTGAAAGTACTTCAAGATACATTCAGGGAGTTAGCCCTTAAATCTAGAGTCTCGCTTTCACTATAGGTACACCCACATACCTAGAAGTGTTCCCATGTTACCCAAAACTAGAAGAGGATTAAACACCCTCTTATAGGTTGAAAGATTTAGTGACAATATTTCTAGCATGCCCAGTAGGATGAAGGTCCAAGAGAGTGGAAAGATTGCTGGTGTGTCTTTCTTGTATCAACTTTTGTAAGCAAACAAACAAGCACCAATGGTGACTCCAAATGATAACTTTTGGTTATAATCAGTTCAAGTATATTTAGTTGATGTTTTAATAAATGTTTACATCTCATTTGATACATGAGGTTGATATGAATATCTATGGTAATTAATCCTACCATGGATCTCCTTATCAGCCTTACTATGAGCCATAACATACTCTCCAATAGTCCTATCAAAATGGATATCAATATTATGAGCCACGGTAGCCCTATAATCCTCCATTCCCCCCCACCGCATATAGAAACCATATTATTTTATATCCCTATGAATAAATATACCAAGATACCTACCAATAAATTCCCCCTATCAGTCTTAATATGAGCCCTATAAACCATACTCTGATGCCTACAAACCTCAAGAGTAATCCTATGAGTCTTGCCATGAGGAATAAAATGTTTACATGAACTGTACATAAAGGTATTAAAAGTCAAAATATATATTCATGTAGGCTAGAATGCAATAAAATGAAACTAGTCTTGATCCTCATCATTACCCTCCTCCTCCTTCACTCTTTCCATCTTATATCAAGTCTTTATTGACATACATATCATAGTTACTAGTTAATGAAGATGAAATGATAAAATGGGATGATGAGTATGATGTGATCCCTAATCATCTCATGGAATGGTTTAGATTTGATACCAAAAATTATATGCAAAAGTTGGAGACATTTGAAGAATTATAAGGAACCCAATGGGATATGAAGGAACAAATGGACCTAGAAAATAAGTGCCTTCAATTGTTAATAAATAAGATAAGTATGTGAGAGGATAAAGAGATAAAAAATAAACATGATGCTGTTGAATAGTTTCAATAAAGTTATTGGCAAGATGTAACTCCTACTTATGTAGATGTTTGTCCTTCTAACTAGTCTAATAAATCACTTCCCTATGAGCTTACTAGTGCATTCCTCTATCCTGAATCCATTCATAAGCCTTATATTTCACCTCACACTCCATCTCCAATTCAACAACTCCCCATTACATCTCATACTTCATCTCATATCCTAGCTCTTTCGCATGATCCTACCCATCAACCTTCCACCTCACCCCTTCTTGAGTAAGAACCCATATTGAGAGAAGCAAGTGAAGAGGAGTAAATTCAAGACAATGTTGACCAAGAGGATTCCATGAGTGAGTATGAGGAATAAATCACCATAGGGACTCCCCTTAGTGAATAAAAGGTAAATCCTACCTTATTGAATAAATATAAACATATTTAAGACTCTTTTATAACTATCCATGAGGAATGTGGCCAAGATTTGAAGAGAGAGGCATTTGAAGAAGACTCCATGTCTAGTCATAAAGTTGTGGATGACCATATCAAGAATGAATTGGAGTTTAATATCAAGGAATAAGGTCAAGTCACTCCTTAATAATTCATAATCCTAAGAGAGTCTCATGAGGCAAAGATATATGAAATAGCTCTTGAAGATGACACTCATGAGTTGGATGAAAATGACTTGTAGAAATTTTTTATTTCATATGCCATGAGTTTGATTGGCTCAATATGGTTACTCCTCCCAAGAAGTATACATCTGATTTGGATAATTACTCTAAAAATCATGTTCATGATTATCTCAATAATCATAATAGAAATGTCTCATGTTGTGAATGAATAAGAACTATGGAAAAATCCCAATTCCATATGCAAAGAGTTTGACATGTTGGAGCAATCTAATGATGCTAGTGTCTAAGACAATATAAACATGGAAAGTGAGGGCAAGGTGGAGGTTATTGCATCTCAAGAATATCCAAGAGACCCACCTAATATTTATCCTTATATAAAGGTATTGTATTATGAATAAAAAGAGATTGATGCTTCCAAACATCAAGTACAATCTGTCAAGGAGAAAATCAAGGCTGAGAGGACTATCATATTTTTAGACTTGTATATTAAGGGCCAAGTACATCAGAAGGTGGAGAAATTTTTTTCCATGAAGGACAAAGATGATTGATATCTGTAAATGAATCTATTTCAAGATATTGAAGACATTTTCCAAGTTAAGGGTTAAGTACTTGAGAAGGTGGATTAAGATTTTTCCATGGAGGACAATAAACAAGATTGAGTAGACTATTTAGAGCTCCTTGATGAGCTTAAAGAACTTTCAACTGAAGAGAAACCCAATATTATTAACGATACTATGGAAACCAAAAAGTAAATCCTTGTTTAACCACCATTGGATTCTATAGGTGAGGAACCATATGAGGAAGTTAAAGCTATTTGTTTGTATGATGAGTTCATTTACATAGATAGCCTATTTGGATTTATTTGGTTCTCATTGAACATCATACCAATAAAGTTGGAAAACACCATAATTATGATGGAGGCATTAATGTCAAGGATAAAAGGGATAAATGTATCATTCAACCCTTCATGTCATAAAGTAAGAGAGGTTTCAAAATCCCCCTTTGATCCTAGACACAATGTTCATCTTAGGCTAGTTAGTGCTTGAGTAAGTTTATATAGGTGTGTGTTTCCTTTCTCATTATGTTGTGTTCCATAAGTACTCTTGAAACACAAGTGTGTTTTTTCTTAAGTTTTTTGTCTTTTGTGTTTCTTATTCTTTATCTTATTTTATGTTTTGTGTGTTGTCAAAGGTAGTTTATATGTCAAACATGTTGTACATGTGACTCCACAACCTAATGGATAGGATTAAGTAATTGGTCATGGCATAGTAAGCATAACACCCTTAGGAAATCACTAATAATGTTGACCATTTTTATCATAGGCCAAAATAGGTCAACCCCCTGTAGTCAAAATCTTGTATAGGTGCTTTTTATAATATCATAGGGTATGATTATAGTTCATTTGATGTCATTTAATATGCCATTATAGCTTTTATCATAGTCTAGCTTAGGCATATTTTCTTCAGTTAAAGTGTCTATAAAAAAATATTTGACAAAAGGTATAAGGTAGAATTATTTTGGAAAAATTCTCCTGAAGGCAAAAGACTAAGGAAATAAATCTTTCAGAAAAATTATTTGGCATATTTTCCTTGAGGACATACTTCTTTTAGATGAAATGTTTGAGACAATATTTCTGAAGAGATATTTCTTTTAGAGAAAATGTCTAAAGTAAAAGGTCCTTGTGAAAAAACCAAAGTCATTTATTTTTGACATTTTGTCTAATACAAAAGGCCCAAAGATGTAAATATTTTGGAGAAAATGTTTAGAACAAAATGTCCATATCAATATGCTTGATGCAAATCCCTAATGGAATTTAATGGTTTAGAAGAAATTATTTGTCCAAACCTTCAAAATTGGTCCAATTAGGATATCTTAGTGTTTATAAGCTTGTAGGGACATGGAATAGATTGACATAATCTCAAAAACTTATCAAGACCTTGAAATATTGAATCAAAATGACTTGGGAAAGTTTAGGTACTAGACCATCATTAGGACATCATGAAGAAATAGACTACACAACATGTTTTTAAATTTTATAAATGATCCCAAGAAGCCTTGTGTGACCATAAAACTACATGAAACCAATGTCCTTAGTGCTAATATCATTCTCTACAAGTTTCATATCTTGATGTGTCTTCTATCTTGAGATCTAAGACTTCATATTTTAACTTGTAGAGTCCAAGGGGCTAGGCCATCCAACATTTCACATGAAAATGAGCAAACCAACTTCTTTGAGAATTTTTTTATCTTCACTAATAATGTTTTATGATCCAAAGGATTATATCTCCATGGAGTTATTCATTGCAAGAACATGTCCTAAAAATTTAATATTTTTGGCTCAATTTATGGATTTTCAATGTTGGACATGCTGAGTAGGACATTCGTGCAAGTGTCAAGTTTGAGCCTCAATGAATAGCTATTTAGATTCAAATGATTAGTGATAGGCACATAGACATCATGAAAAACAAAGGTTAACTCACTTGAAAATTTTATAAATGCACTTAGAAAGCTCTTGGAGATAATGAATAAAGTGGGCATAATCCTTTTAACATCAAGAACCTCTCTTATAAATTTGGTGCCTCCATGACCTTTGTGCTTCCAGATCCAAGCCTCTAAAGTTGATAAAAAAATGGGAGACATTCATATAAACATAAAAATAAATCTTGATCAAAACAAACCATTTTGAGCTTAAATTTAAGGATCAGATAGACATCAAATATGGTCATGTAATCATCAAATGATGAGATCACAAACATAAAATTTGATCTCATAAATTAGCCATTAGATTAGCCATTAGTCATTCAAAATCTAATGGCTAATTAATGACTAATGGGTCCCAACATATAGAATGGTTTGCATTACATTGTAAATCTTGATTTGATGGTTTTAGATGAGTCAAAAGGTCAAGGAGCTTGAGATACCACCATGTGGCACAAGCACAGAAGTAGATAGATTGACAACATGATCTTGATATCAACATGTGATTAATAAGTGGCATGATCATTTTTAAGCTGACTAAGGATTCATAGTTCTCACTCAATTATACTGATCAAGATCAATGGTATGAGATGGGTCAAAGGGTTAAAATTTTATAGCAAGGATCCATGGGACCAATTAAAATAGAGATAGCTAGGCATAATCTGATTGGTCTAAGTCATTTTTTCATAGGTATGATCAAACCAAAGGAGTGGTTTTTGACCAAAATAAATAAATCATGTGGGGTCATCATTCTATCATTAGAGCTTGATCAAATTCCATGAAGTAGACATAATGATGTATTTAGGTATAAATAACATAAAGAACCACCATCAAAGCTTAACATGGATCATTGGTTCAAATATTTGAGTGTCACAGTGTCTTTTTATGACTATGTTTACTTTCTTTAAATAAGGGTCCATCCATATACGAATTCTCAATTCTAACAAAGACATAATGGGTCTACGTGGATGTAATAGGAACCAAACATTGAGTATAATGTCATTAATATGATGAATATAGGAAAACCAATAGTCTGAGATTGGTTTTCCATCTATAATGGGCCTATGAACATGGGGATGAGTTTGAGCATGATCTAGTTTGAACAAAAACTAGTAATTCAAAGGATGTCATGAAGGCATACACATAAAACCCAATAGTTTTATCTCCAAGACCAACTATATGAAAAGGACCCTTATTTCCACTTTTACATGCCATGAAAAACTTGTTAGGATTAGTAAAAAATAAGAGAATCTCTAATAGATTTATCCATTAATTATAACTACATTGGTACTAGAACTTAACTCGAAACAATTTGATCCCACCATTATAACCATCATGAAGCATCAATGAAGGAATAATGTAACTATATAATGAAATAAAGTGACTTAGATTAATTAGAAAGATTGAATGAGCTTAATTTCATAAGTAGTTGTAACTTTGGTTAAAATTAAGTTAAACTCATTTAATTCCCCTTTAGACTTCTGTTTTCCCACTTATTTCTAAAATGATATAAGTAGCTACCATTTTGGCCTTTGTCAAAGTTCCATTCCATGTATGGTGAATACCTACTAGGATGATGTCATATCACCTTCATATTGATATACTCATGTTAGAAACCATAGGATTTGGAAGATAGTATGTATGCCTTATTTCTTAGTGCAGGAAAGTATGATGGTCATATGGAAAACATATTGGTGTATCACCCACTTAGATTAGGTTCATTTCATGAAAATTCTAAATTTTTCCCATAATCAAGCATTAACATAGGTGAAATCACTTCAAGATACATTTAGGGAGATAACCCTTAAATCTATATGCTCACTTCCACTATAGGTACAACCACATACCTAATAGTGTTCCCATGTTACCCAAATATATAATAAGATTGAACACCCTCTTATATGGTATAAGATTTGATGACAACAATACCCACATTATATACCAAAATGGAAGTGGTAAGTCATTAGTATGGACTTTGTCCAAGGGTTTCCAATGTCTTGGAACTGACATGACATGATTTTTTGGTTATTAAGAAACTCATTAAACTAACTCACTTCATTCCTAGTAATAATTTTTATGATGTTATTATATGTATAACCATTGAGAGGGGGGTGAATAAGTGTGTAAACTTTTTATTTCAATTTCATATATCATTCAGTAATCAATCAAATAGATCTAGAGATATAGTAATGCATAAATAATTATTCATATGAGAAACAAATGGAAAGACAACACATGAGCACAAGCTATATGTGGGAAACTCTCTTGGGGTATAAAATGTTGATCCAAGTAGGTTATAATGAGTGGTTTTGTGGATGAAGTCTTAATATTTTTTTAGGATAGGTCAGGTGGTAAAACTTGGTCATGGAGGTAGTTATAAAGGTTTGAGTACCAGATAGAACTAGGACCAATAATTTTACAAATCATCGTGATGATTAAAGGTTCATGAGTTGGTCCTAGAAATTTCTTGAAAAGGAACTGATATTATTTAGTTGTGTCTATTTTTGGAATTGGAGATCCAATCTTTGCCATAACATCTGTGGTTTTGTTACTTGCCCTTGGTATATGCTCAAACTAAATGTCAGCAATCTATCATTTGGGAGTGTTGACCAAGGCCTTATATGGAACCATCTTATCATCTTTAGTCTAAAAATGGTCTATAACATGATTTATGATTAGTTAAGAATCACCATAAACATTAATATGAGATAGATTCCATTTTAATACTTGGTGAAGCCTTGTAATAAGTGATCCATATTTAGACATGTTGTTGGTACAAAGAAAACTGATACTAAATGATTTATGGATTATATCCCCCTATGGTGTAATAAATAAAATGCCTACCTTTGATCCATGTGATATGAATGATCCATCAAAATATAGCTTTTAGTGATACTCTTTAAGAGGTGTGTCAATGATGGTCATTGTGGATTCATCGAGAAATTGGAATGTGAGTGGTTATTTATCAGTAAGGGATGCTTCAACAAGTTGATCTACAAGAACTTGCCCCTTAATGGATTTTTTATTGATGTATTCAATATAAAAATCACTAAAAGAAATGATCCACTTGGTCATGTAGACTTGTAAATTTGTTTTACATAGTAGATAATTTAGTGGATCTACATTTGGAATAACTATGGTCTTATTGTTTAACATGTAATGGTGTAGTTTTTGAGCTGTGAAGACCATGGCTAAACATGATTTTTCTATGGGTGTATAATTATGTTTATATATGACTAGTGTAAAAATTAAATAGTAATGGAATTATCTTTTCCATTGTCATCATACTGAGCCAAAATTTCCCTTAGGGCATTGTCAATAGCTGATAGATACAACAAGAATGGATTTCCTAGCATAGGAGGCAACAAAATAGGTGAATTCACTAGATCATCTTTAAGTTTTAAAAAAATTTGTTTAGTAGTGATCATCCTAGTGAAATATGATTCCATTCTTTATAAAATGCATAAAAGGATCAGATTTGTCATACAATTATGATATGAAGCATCAAATAGACTAGATCTTACCTTGTAAACTATAAAGTTACTTTAAAGTAGTCAATGGTTTCATCTCTATTATAGATTATAATTTGGCCAGATCAATGTCAATACATCGATGAGACATAATTAAGCCTATAAATTTTCTTTATATGAATATAAAGAAATACTTCTTAGGATAATGTCTGAATTTATACTCCTATAATCTTTCAAATATTTTGTGTAGCACTGCTAGGTGATCGGCCATAGATTTTGATTTACTAAGAATGTCATTGACATAGTCCTCCATAATATCATGCATCATATCATGAAATATGATGGTCATTGATATTTTTTAGGTGACCCCTACATTATTAATACCAAATAGCATAGCTTGATAACATACTGTTCCCCATGGAGTGGTGAACACTATTTTATCTTGGTCTTCTAGTGTTAATCTGATTTGGTTGTATCACAAAAATCCATCCATTAATGTAAGAATTTCATAACTAATTGTGTATTTTATGATCATGTCAATTTTTGGAAATGGAAAGTCATATTTAGGGAAATCTTTGTTTATATCATATAAATCAATACAAATTTTGATTCCTTCTAGTTTTTTGCTAACTAGTACAACATTGGATATCCACTCTAAGTAATCAATAGATCTAATACATCCTACTTCTAAGATTTTTTCCAACTCTTTCTTTACTAACATAACAATGCAAAGATGCATCTTATGCATATTTTGTTTCACTAGTTTGGCATTAAGATTGACTACAAGGTGGTGCAGAGCCAAGGTAGGGTCCAAATTTGGCATGTTAGAATATGCCAATGCAAAAATATCTACAAACTCTCTCAAAAGGGTTGTAATAACTGCATGCTCCCTCTTAGTAATCTAATCACCTATATTGATCCAATTTGAGTCATCTGGGGACTTGATGTTAATGTATATTATATTTTCCACTAGAAGGGTCGAACCATCTTTAAGGATAGTGGGAAAAGATTTGAATTGGTTGGAAACATTAGAGTCATCTGCTATGACTAGCCCTTCAAGTTCCCCTAGGCATGATGAATCAAAATCCCCCAATTAAAGGTTTGTCCATGTAATAAAAAAATTAGAAACTCCTGAATGATTCGATCAAAATCTTGTTCTTAAAAATTAAACTCAGACTCATAAATAAGTTCATCATTGGTGATCTCCTAAGCTATGGTTAAATAAGGTTGAACACCCCTATCTAACGGCACCTGAAATAGGTTTTCACCATTAGACTTTCCTTTTTCTTTACTTTTACCATGATCAAAAAGTGCCTCAAAAAGGTTTTCACTTTAGGACCTCAATGTTTTAATTATTTTATTTTGTTTAAGGATGTTCACCCACTCTCTAAAATATGTTGTAGTATCTAACTTAATTGAGAACCCTAATTGATGGCCCCCCAACAAAATATTGTCTTTAAGGCCAAGAAAATCATAGAAAGCCTCATCATTTTGAAATGCATCAATCAGTATGTTGGATTCTTGATGGTCCTAGTCTATCAGTTGGGGATAATACAATAGTAGTGGGTTGTGATGAATGACTAGGGTAAGGTTACAAATAGAATGGGTGTCAAACAAATGGGTCCTACATAGGTCATCAAAAGGACTATGATCAGACTCTACTTCACTACCAACATCTTCATCACTAGTTGATGGTGATAGGACATGAGTAAGGTATATGGAGGCACCCTTAGGTGGTTTAAATCCAATTCTTTAGTGTCCTTTACATTTGGTCATGGAAATTGGTCAAGTTTTCCCTATTGAAAATGTTTTTGAGAATGTTAACAATGGTTTTGTTCGATGCCTCAGCTTGGCCATTACCTTAAGTGTAATATGCCATAAAAAAGTGTTATGTGATGTATTCAACACATAGCTTATTGGCATCCTTATTATTGAATGATATTTCATTTTAAAATATCATGTCAGAGGGGATATTCTAGTGGAAAATGAGGTGGTTGAAGATGAAATTGGAAATTTATTTTCTATTCACATAAGTGAGGAGTATAGATTTAACCCACTTAGTGAAATATTCAGTGGAAATAAGGATATGTTTATGGTCATCAGATGAGGTGGGATTGACCTTTCCAATGAGGTTAAGGCCCCATGTAGTAAATGGCCATGGTGTCAGCCTTGGTTTTATAGTCTTGGTTGGGGCATGAATCAAATTGGTGAACCATTGACATTTGTCACACTTATTTACATATGTAGTTGCATCTATGTCCATCATGGGCCAATAATAACTAGTACACAAGATATATTTGGATAAGATGACCCCAATAATGTGGGATGCACATACACATTCTTGAACTTCCCATTACACTAGTGTAAATTCTACCAAAGATAAACAATGAATTAGAGCTCCATCAAAACTATGGTGGTAAAGGGTTGATCCAAGTAAGGTATAATAAGTGGTTTGGTAGATGAAGGCTTTGGATTATTTTTAGGATAGGTGAGGTGGTAAGAATTGGTCATGGAGGTATTTATAAAGGTCTGAGTACCAAATAGAACTAAAACCAACAATATCACAAATCATCATGATGGTTAAAGGTTCATGAGCTGGTGCTAGTAAGTTCTTGACAAGAAACTGATATTGTTTAGTTATGTCTACTTTTTGAATCAAATATCTAATAGTGTCCATAGCATTTTCAATTTTATTAAATTCCCTTGGTATATTCTCAAATTAAATGGTATTAACCTTTTATTTAAGAGTGTTGACCATGGCCTTTTATAGAATCAGCGTGTCATCTTTGGTCTAAAAATGGTTTGTAGCATGATTGTTAATTAGTTGAGAATCACCATAAACCTTGAAATGAGATACATTATATTGTACCACTTGGAAAAACCCTATAATAATTGCTTCATATTTGGCCATGTTATTGGTACAAGGAAAACTAATCCTAAATGATTTAGGGATTAGATTCCCCTACGATGCAATAAATAAAAGACCTGAACCTAATGAATTTGTTATGAATGATCCATAAAAATATAGCTTCCAATACTAATCCTCAAGAGGTGTGTTAATGATGGTCATTATGGATTCATCAGGAAATTAGAATGTGAATGGCTCTATATCAACAAGGGGTGCTTTAGCAAGCTGATTTGTAAAAACCCCTTAATGGATTTTTGATTGGTGTATTCAATGTCAAACTCATTAAGAATAATCATCCACTTGGCCATTCATCCTTGTAAATATATTTTAGATAGTAGATACTTGAGCGGATCTACTTTTGAATAACCATGGTCTTATTATTTAACATGTAATAACATAGTTTTTAAGCTGTGAAGACCATGGCTAAACATGCTTTTTATATAGGCATATAATTATGTTCATACATGAAAAATGTATGAATTAAATAGTACACATCATACACTTTTACATTATCATCATGTTGAGTGAAAAGTGCCCCCAAAACATTGTCAGTATCTGATAGATATAACAAGAATGGCTTTCCCAGCATAGGAGGAAACAAAATAGGTGGATTGTATAGATTATCTTTGAGTTGTTGAAATTTTTTTCAGAAGTGATTATCCCAATAAAATATGACTCAATTATTTATAATATTCATAAATGGATGATATTTTTTGGCCAATTATGATATGAAGCATCAGATAGACTAGATCTTGCCCTATAAACTACATAGTTTCTTCAAACTAGTCAGTAGTTTCATCTCTATTATAACTTGGACTTTGGCTAGAAATAATTTAATAAGACATAATGAAGCTTATAAATTTTCTTGATATGACTCTAAAGACACACTTCTTAGGATTAAGTCTAACATTATAATCTTGTAATCTTTTAAATATTTTGCATAGCACTACTAGGTGATCGACCCTAGTCTTTAATTTACTAATTTGTTATTTTTTACAATAATGAAGTTTGATTTATATTTAATAAAAAAAATTGAGTAGGATAAATTAGTAAATAATATTCATAATTATATCTATTGAATTTTGAAATTATATTATGATTTGACCTTTTTAAATATAGTAAGAGAGCAAGGATAAGTGTAACTTAGCTTATTCTAGACTGTTCCAACTGAGATATGGTCTAGAATTTTCCATGTAGGGCTAGGAGACTATCATAAATAATTTATTAAACTTAATTTCTTGATTAGATAGGAGTTTCAAAAATGGACACCTTGGGCTTTGGTGTTATAATCCTTCCTTGATATTATTGTCCTTAAGATCTAAACTTTTTAAGTTTTGTTCACCTACTCAATGTGAGCATGTGTACCAATTTATAGGTCCTCGTTATCAACATAGCTCCTTGTATAGCTGATTATTCATGTACTTATCTTTTCTATGTAATTAAATGAACTTGGGAAAATAGGGAAAATGGGTTTGTGTGTTTACGTTGTATTGGATATGCTTCACACCATATGTGTGGGAATGCTACCTACATACCAATACTCCAAAGAGGGATCAATCCATATGTAGTTATCCATTAAATATTTCTTGGTGTAATAGTAAATTAAATGCATGAAATGCTAAAACTAGGTATGCTTGAGATGGCTAGGGACTAGTTTGAAGACTTAATTTAGCTTGAAAGTGTATAGGCTAGCTAAATGCAGAGAATAGGGAAGATTGCTTGAGTGGTCTTACTTTTATTCTTTCTTTCATAAATGATAGTTTCCAAACCTTTCCAAATGATATTTGAATGGTATTTTATATGGATATATTGGTCATGGGTTAGATGAAATCAAGCTAGGTTGACATAGGGGACAAGATGAATTAGGGAAAAATGGTAACCTAGGCTCAAAATGTGATTTGATAAGAGCACTAAAAAGGGGATACCCTAGGGTTTAGTGCCACTACCCAACTTTGGTGCTATTTCCCTAGGTAGATGAGACCTAGGGGAATGGATTGGTCATGAAGAGAGGGTCTTAGGGTCAATTCCAGAAGGCCATAAATGATTGGGAATTAGTGAAAATAAGTATAAAAGGGTAATTAGAGTAATCAAGAGGGATATAAGGATTGGGTGTATTTACCCATTTCAAGTTACCAATTTTTAAATTTTATATGACTACATTTCCTCCCCCCCACTTTATTCTAGTGATGTAGCAAAGTGAAATACTAGGATAAAGGAAAATATAAAGTGTACCTAAACTTACCTATAAAGGTGAAGCCCATGAAGCTTGTGTGTTACTAAGTAATGGTGGATGGTGCATAGAGGTACATTATGTAGGTGTGAATATGTGAAAGGAAAAAAAGAGTATATTAGTTATTATTATCTGTAATATAAAATAAGAACATACAAAGTTGGGTAAGAAAGAGATAAAGGAAGAAAAGGAATGAATATACCTCACCAGGTATATGAATCAATACAACACCTATTATGATATTGGGTAATGTTGAGTAATGTTGGCTATGATGGATGATGTTGTACCAAACATTATATCATTAATAGAGCTAAGTGCTCAATTCCCCAAATAGTGGATCAAGAAAGTAAAGGTTATCCTTTTGGCTCCATCATCACCTACTAAGTAAAGCTAGATGATCATGCATATGATAATCGATGTCTAGACTATATGTCCAATACCTCTAAATAGGTGTCTCAAGAATACAAAGGCTAGTCTTTTTGATCAATCATTGCCTCATGAAGTGAAGCTAAGAACTAATACTAGTATGTATGAATGTGTATGTCACATGAGATGGCTTTTAAACCCCATGCATGCTCTATAAATCTGATAGTGTGGTGTAAATAGCCAAATGTGTGTTGGAAATAAGGCCAATGTTGGCCAACTCAGAAAAGATGGAGATTAGGCTTGTATGAAAGCCACTCCAAAATTAAAAATTTGGCTTATGTGGAAGCCACTAAAGAAATAAAGCACTCAGGAATGTGGAGATTAGGCTTATATGAAAGCCACTCTGAAATGATTCTAACCACCTATAGATGGAATAATAACTACTAAGAATTCTTGGGTAATGCTAAAAACTAAAAGAACAAAAGCAAAGAGTGTTGTGTAATCTACCCCCAATCACTGGTGTCTAAAACATGGATTTTAATTTAAAAGTTATATCAACTACCATATCTATAATTGGAAGTGAGAACTAATCATGTCATGCATGATTCCCCCTATGTCTATATTCTCTAAGAAAATTATACTAAAAACTACTGATCTAAATTATTCTGATTGTGCAAAATTATAGATGAATCTACCTTTCTACCTACTTCTAGAAAACCTAATTTTTCTATTGTTTGGATAGGAGAACAAAAAATAGACACCCTAGTGTTTGATAGTGTAGTATAGCCTCAAAATTTTTGTCTTGGGATAAAACTAATTAATATTTTGGAATTTTGACTATCTTCTTGGTCTATTTTAAGTGGTTTGATGATTGGTTGTTGTTCTGGTTATTCTAAATTTAGATTTTTTGGCTGATAGAAGATCTGATCTCTATAGTAAAACCCTTATTTATTGCCCCCACTTTTGAAGGTAGGAATAGGTACCCTATAATGATTTCCCTAAAATAAGAATCCCTACAAGTGTGTTAAGATAGAAATGTTCATGATATAGTAATGATAATCAACAAGATATCTCAAGATATAGCATGGTTTGATTTGAGAGATTGTTAGATCAATAGTGGTATGCCTAGATAGATATAACAATGTAATAGCATGTGAAATGTACTGAACTATAACTAAAAGTGTTATTTTTTAGTTTTATTAGTTGTTAGTTTGTTAGGATGGAGCATGATTTCCATCATGGCATCCAAGAAAATAATAAAATTCATGATATGGATCATGGCATTACAAGCAATCAAAAGTAAACAAGCAAAAAGAACACAAATGAAGAATAAATATTCATACAAGGGTGGCCCATGTGTCATGATCACATCTAGCTAATCAAAGAAAGAGATAAAGTATAAATGATATGTTTATTACAAGACTAGGTATATGCTAAGAGATACACAAGTGCTAGATCTAGTGAAATGTTGATGTAGTAATCTATGTAATCTAGTAAGTAATGTACATCATCATGATAACTTATAGTGTGTACTATAGGAATGACATAACCGAGATGGTGTAGTCATGTGGAAGATTCCCCCAATGGGTATGTATATCAATGTGTGTCTTGAATGTATATGTAGGATTCCCCCTCAATGGGTAGAGTGAAGTAATCAAAGAGTTAGATATCACTACACACACTCAAATAAGATCAAGTGAAGCATGATAATGTAGATAAATTGGCATACAATAGCATGAAATAGAAACTTTAAATTCTAACATAGTATTAGCAATGTAAATCATGGATGATGCATACAATCAAAATGTTTGTGTTGTTTTGACATTTTTTAATGTTTTGGATTTTGAAATGTTATATTGTTTTTATATTTTTGGAATATTTGAAATATATATAATCAAGCAGACTAAACTATGTACTAGTAAAGTTGGAAAGAAATGATACTAAATAATGAGTCTCATGTGGTACTCCTTACCATGGTGTCATATATCAAGGAGTGGAAATCATTCATGATCATGAAGCATAATTGAAATGTTGAGATTGTGACTCTAAAAGTTGTATATACTATAAATGTTCTAATATCTCTAAAGTAGAAACCAATTATGGGGCCACTCTATAACTTCAAGAATTGGACATAACTATAGGGATCTTAGTGACACATATATAATTAAGAAAATCTCTCTAAACATGTGTTATATGTGTAGATGTATGAGATCTCAATAAAACTACTCTAGGTGTGAATATTATAGATGGAAGTTGTCTAGAATACTAAAGATGTGGAGATGTATGATCTTTTTTATTGTAAATAGATGCCTCAAATATATCTAAATATGAAGTGGAATAGGAACTAAAATTAGATGATAAGTTGAAATGAGGGCAAAACTAAAATTGGTGGCAAAACTAAAACTTGTGTTGAAACTAAAACTAGTGGCAAAATAAAAATTAGTGTTTAAAAACTGGTAGATGGCTCTGAAGTGGCGAGTGGTAACTCATATGAAACTCCAACAACTATAAAACCATGATTATCATGAATTAATTTCATGCATATATAAACTATAGAAGGTACTACTTTGAGTTTTTTAATCCATGGTTAATGAAGTAACATATCAAAAACTCTTGCATTGGGAATTATAGTGAATGGTGTGGCCATATGTGTAGGACCAACCTATAGTGAAAGTACTATCTCACCTAATAAAATATATATAAGCCTATTGAAACCACTAATAAATATCTATTGGAGTGATAGCCTAATCTAAATAACCCAAATGTTGTATTCGTGTCAAGGTGCACATGTTAAGACTGGAACCATTATTAATAAACACACTATGAATAGGCTAATTATGAATGTGAGCTCTGATAAAGAGTGCATGATAATCTTGATCATCTTCAATGATCTCTTTTTTTTATAAGGAGATATAATTTCTATCTATAACTCTAAAATTTTATACACTAATCATGTCTCTCAAAGGATTTAACTCCATTGAACGTACCCTATATGTATTTGGTGGTAGATGTGCATGATATGCATGATAAACCCCTGATGTGTCCCTTATATCATATTTTTAATGTTGTTTAAGTGGATCTAAGAATATTTTAAATGATTTATCTTATATTTTCTTTTCTATTGGAGGCTCAACTGAAGTGCCAAGTTTAATAACATTTGAATTTATTAGATCCTGTATCTTGTGCTTTATAATAATTCATCTATTTGTCATATGGCTTAGTGCCCTGTGGTAGTCACAAAATTCTTGGTGATCATATCCCTTCAGAAGAGGCTTTATTGGACCAAATTCTTGAATAGGATGGAGAGATATGATATTATAATCCAAAAGCTTCCATAAAACAATGGCTAGAGGAAATGGAAGATGTGAAAAAGTACACTAAGAGGCTGCTGATAAAACTATTCACTAAGGAGGCTCTAAAGATTTATTAACTATAGGTAGATTCTACCCTTTATTATCATTAAAATTGACCTTATATGGGACTTTTTTTTTACTCTTATTATTTTTGTTTGATGTATTAGTGTACTTTATTTTTCCCATCAAAATTAATTTGACTTCTCTTTCCTTTAATGTGTGACACAATTTAGTGAAGGAAGAGAATATTTTAAAGGTGATTGATTCATGAAGTGATAGTAGAATAATTTGTTTTAAAATGTCTTGTAACTCCTGATCTATAATGGGGATAGTCATCTTAGCCAAGATGTTCTTATATCGAAGAACATAGTCTATGAGATGCTCATTTGGTCATTGTTTTTTTTGAGCAATTTGAGCATATGAAACCTTATCACCAATTTTGATATTTAAGTGTGATAGAAACATGTAAGCTAAAGGATTTAATTCATTGACTGACTAATTTGGTAGACTACACAACCATTGTAAAACATAATCCTTCAGACTCTATGGAAATAATTTGGTAAGTAGCCAGTCATTTGGGACATAATCCAAGCATGCTACATGAAAAGCTCTAAATTTTTTCTTTGGATCACCCCTTACATCATAAATTGTAAGATTGGGTTTAACAAAACCTTGTGGTAAGAGTTTAGAATCAATGTGATGTGACAATGGTGTATGTAGAAGAGCAAAAGAATCCAAAGCCTATGTAGGTCTAGTGGCACCTTACTCAAGATGTAGGACCTTGGATTGAAGAGATATTATCTCTTTCACAAGGGTTACCACATCAGGAAATAGGGATGTAATAGCTATAACTAAAGGCATATGTAAATATTAGGCTACTATAGGGGTTGTTGAGACATAATTACCCTCAAGTGTCATTTATGACTGGTTGCTCTTTAGGAATGAAAACCCTAGTTACTTTTGATTGAACATGTAAACACATATGTTGAAGAGGTGTTATTGTGGTAGGGGTGACTTGGAAGATTCATTGGTATCTTTAGAATTTAGTGTATCACATTCTAATTTAATAGAATATGTGATGTTATCATGGACATGTGCATCATTTTAAATAGAATCATGCATAGAAGTAAGAACAACATTTTGGAATGTATCATGTTTGAGAGGAGTGAGAGAATAGTTAGAAGCATAAGATGAATTTTATTATTTTGTAATATTAGAAGTAAGAGTAAGGTAATTATCATTTAGACATGAATTTGTCATTGTTTGAGATGACAAAGTAGAGTTAGGAACATGTAATGAACTATTTAAACTATGCATTGAAAATTTAGTTCTATTGCATTTATATTTTTTTAATTTGAAAAAAGAAGTAGAAAAAGAGTTATATCCATCTAGCTATAAATTATGTATATAAGCTAAAATGGATGCAAGTGGATTTATAAGTTGTATAGCAATATGATTATAGAGAACATTTCACATGAGAGATAGAAAATAAGGGATAGAAAGCATGGAATTGTGCATTAATGCATACAAAATTTTGACATGAATCATAACCTTTCTAGCATGTTTATTATGATAATCTTGAAAAAAATTCCACATGAGTGATAGAAAGTAAAGGATAGAGATCATGAATTTTTTCATAAAGGCATATAAACTTGTGACATGTAACATAACATTTTGAATTCATTTAGAAAAATGGAGTTGGTAAATATTTCATATGATTAAAAGAGAATATGCATAAATAATTTTGAAAATTTGTGCATATTTGGCAATGAATTTTGTAATATAATCTCATATAATGAAAAATAAGTATGAAATGAAAAGAACAAATCTTTGTACTAACATATGATAGAATTCATCATTCATGTACATGATAGGGCCCATTATGGTTTCCTTATTATTTATAAGAAATGTAAGATTTTTTTTTAAATAAATGTATATTATTTTAAAAATTTTATTATAAGTGTAAGGTGATACCTCAAGAAGAAAAATAGGAGCTAGTATATGCAACTAGGGATTTTTGAAAAATATTTTTGTGAAATACTATGAATTAGTGAAATTGAAATTGAATTTCTAAGTTAAATATTCAAGATAAAAGTTCAAAAACTTATGGGAAAGTGCTTGATTTAATGGGACCTAGTAGATGCAACTAGGGTTTTGAGAAAAATAAATTTTTGAAAGTTACTATGAATTTTTGAAATTTGAAATAATTTTTTAAATTTAATATGCAACTTAAAATTCAAAAAATGATTGCAAAATTACTGGGAGCTAGTTGACGCAACTAGGGTTTGAAATAAATTTATTTTAAAATTTAATACAAAATTTTAAAATTTGAGAGGAATTTATGATTTTAATATTCAAGAAAAAAATTATAAATTAATGGGAAAATTAGCTACGAATTTACCCTAGGGTTTATAGGGTTTTTATGTGAAATTTAAAGTTAGGTTCACCAAATGATTTATTATTTTTTAGAATAATAGAGTTTTATTCATATTTAATAAATAATTATGAGTAGGATAAATCAATAAATAATATTCCTAATTATATATATATTGATTTGCCTACTTAATGTGAGCCTCTGTACCAATTTACAGGTTTTCATTGTCAACAGATCTCCTTGTATAGTTGATTCTTCATGTAATTTTATTTTATATGTTATTATATGAACTTAGGAAAATAGAAAAATGGGGTTAGTGTGTGTAAGATGCATTAGATGTGCTTCACACCTCATTTTTGGGTACCTTGCCTACATACCAATACTTTGAACAGGGATCAAGCCTTATGTAGTTCTCCCTTTAAGAGTGCTTAGTGTAATAGTTAATGAAATGCAAGAAGTGATAAAACTAGGTATAATTGAGATGGGTAGGGACTATTATAAAGACTTGATTTAGCTTGAAAGTGTATAAAATAGCTATATGTAGATAATAGGGAAGATTACTTGAGTAGTCTTTCTTACTTAAATGATATTGACCAACCCTTTATAAATGATCCTTGAATGGGATTTTATAGGGTTATATTAATCATGAGTTAGATGAAACCAAGCTACACTGACATAATAAACAAGAGGAATCAAGAAAAAAAGGTAACATTGGCTCAAAATGTGATTGGATAAGAGTACTCAAAAGGGGACACCCTAGGGTCCAATGTTACTATCTAACTTTGGAAACATTATCTTAGGTAGTTGAGACCTCGGGGTTGGATTAGTCATGAAGAGAGAGTCTTGGCTTAGCTGGGGTCAACTTTGAAAAACCATAGATGACTAGGAATCAATGAAAATAAGAATAAGATGGTCATGATAGAAAACAAGAGGGACCTAAGGATTGGTTATCTTTATCCATGCTCAAGTTATCATTTTTTGCATTTTATATGACTACATTTACCAAGAATGTCATCGACATAGTATTCAATAATATCATGCATCATATCAATAAATATGATGGTCATGGATCTTTAGTAGGTGGCTCCTACATTCTTAAGACCAAATGGCATAATTTGATAATAGAATTTTCCCCATAGAGTGGTGAATGATATTTTATGTTGGTCTTCTGGTGTTATTTTGAATTGGTTATATCCTAAAAATCCATCCATTAATGAAAGCATTTCATAACCTATTGTGAATTTGATTATCATGTCAATGTTTGGCAATAAAAAGTAATATTTAAGGAAAGATTTATTTATATCACATAAATTAGTATAGATTATAATTCTTTATGGCTTTTTACTAACTAGTACAATATGGGATATCCACTCTGAGTAGTCAATAGATTGAATACATCTTGATTCTACGAGTTTTTCCAACTTTTTATTTACTAATATATCAATGTGAGGATGCATCTTACAAAAAATTTGTTTTAATAGTTTGGCATCAAGATTGACCACAAGGTGTTGTAGAACCAAGGTAGGGTCCAAACCTGGCAGGTCAGAATATGTCCATGCAAAATATCTACAAACTACCTCAGAAGGGTTATAAGGCCTTTATGATCCTTATTAGTAATGGAAGCACCTAGCTTGATCCACTTTGGGTCATATAAAGACTCAATTTTAGCCTATATCATATCTTTCACTAGAAGGGTCAAACCATCTTCAAGGATAGTGGGAAAATATTTGAATTGGTTGGCAATATTAGAGTCCTTTATTAGGACTGGCTCTTCAAATTCCCCTAGGCATAATGAATTAGAGTCCCCCAATGGAATGTTTGGCCATGTAATAAAAAATGTTGGAAACTCTTGAATGATTTGATCAAAAGCTTTTTTTTCTTCAAAATTGAACTCAAACTCATAGATAAGTTCATCATTGGTGGTCTCCTAAGTTATGGTTGAAGAAGGTTGATCACCCCATCTAATAGCACCTAAAATAGGTTTTAAACATTATACTAGCCTTTTCTTTACTTTTACCCTAGTTATAAAGTGCCTCAAATAGGTTTTCAATTTGGGAGCTTAATGTTTTAATTATTTGATTTTGGATAAGGGTGTTCACCTACTCTCCAAAATATGTTGTAGGATCCAACTTGATTGAAAAATTTAATTTATGGTCCCCCAAGAAAACATTGTCTCTAAGGTCAAGAAAATCATAGAAAGCCTCATCATTTGGAAATGAATCAATTAGTATGTTAGACTCTTGCTAGTCCCAATCTATGAGTTGTAGATAATACAATGGTAGTGGGTTGTGATGAATGATTGGGTAAAGGGTATAAATGGAATGGGTGTCAAACAAATGGATATTAGATATGTCATCAAAAGGACTATGATCAAACTCTACTTCACTGCCATCATATTCATCACTAGTTGATGATGATATAACATGAGTAAGGTATATGGAGTCACCCTTAGGTGATTTAAATCCAAGTCCATATGGTCATTTGTATTTGGTCATAAAAATTAGCTCAAGTGTTTCCTATTGATTGGGTCTGAGGACTCCTTCTTCATAGTATTGATTCTTGATGATCCTATTAGTAATAGAATCCTTTACATTCTCACAACAATAATCTTGGTTATCATCGTATAAGCATGATTCATGCCCCTCAAGAGCATCTATTTCTAGGCTAGATGTTGGTACAAACATGATAGATGCTTTACCTTTGCTCTTTTGTTTCCATTTTGGATAAAGTATCTTAGGTTTACATATTACAAATGACTTTGGATTATATGGAAGGTTTGTAATATGAAAGTTATCATGGGTCAAATACTCCCCTAGGCCATTAGGCAAGATAGTAAAACGATTGGATACTTCAAGAGGTGGCATGTGGGAAAGGGAATCAAGGGTATTAGGATAAATATAATTATCCTCCAATGGATTAAGGAGTATTGTGTTTCCCTTAACTTTCTTGGCCATTGGAATCATGCCAAACCAATAGTTATAACTCTTAAACTCAACCTTTAGGTGCTTGCAGTGCTTTTATGGATGTAAATCTCCTGGTATATAAACTTCCATCCCTAAATGGGATAACCTAATACATTGGTGTAATGTTGATGGGACTACATGAATTTCATGTAACCAAAGTCTTCCAAAAATAATATTGTATGATAAATTGAGATCGATCACATGGAAAAGTGTATCATGGGTCAAAGACCCAAGGATAACTGGTAAACAGATGGTGCCCTAGATTCTCTTTCCTCATTGTCATAGGCTTTGATATTGATTGTCTCTACTTGAGTATCTTCCATTGTGTACCTGAGAAACTTGATGAGCTTAAGAGACACTATGTTTAGACCTGATCCATTGTCTATAATGACACATTTCACTTTATGCCACTTTACAAAAACTTTAATGTATAATGGGTTATTATGTAGTGGGCCAAGGTATGACATATCACTTTAGTTAAAAGTAACTTGTTGGGCTAGAGCTAGGTGTCCAAGTAAATCTTGGAATTTATGAGGGGATATGTAACTTGAAATAGTGGACTAGCTCAATAAGTCATTTATAATGTTTTTGTGAATTTTTGACATATGCAACCAATCTAAAATAAATATTTATGCTAGTTTCTTTTGTAATTATTCCATAATGTCAAATTTCTTATCTTGATCAGTGTTAAATGGCTTATTCTAAGGTTGAATGGTTGGTTGGATAATGGGTGAAGTGGTAGATGCCTATGGGCTTGGGATGGTAATCTTTGACCTCTAAGTTGTGATTGCACAATTAAGATTAATTATAAGAGCATGATTTCTAATAAATGATGGTCATAGTGTGGGACTAAATAGGATAAGTCATAGTTATTGGTGCAATTATGTGTGTTCATGGGGAAAGGATTAGTTATTAGTGTAAGGTCTAAAAATGGGAATCCCTATTTGTTGGTTTTCCTATGTGTTATTCCAAGTCAAGGAAGGATTGTCAAAGTGATTGGATTAGTTTTGTATGGTTAGAATTGGTCTCATATAATTAGAATTTGGTCTAAGATTAATTTTAGATGGTATTATTTCTACCTCCTACAATATGCCCTACAACTCTATTATTGTCTTTTGAAATTGCATGGTAGGTTTTTTGGTTGTTACCATTCGAGCCTTTGTTATATCCATCATTCTGGAATTATTAGTTTTTCTAGTGGTTTTACTAGTTTGGCCTTTGATTTTGATTTTGATACTATTGATTTTGTTGTTGCACGAGTTGGTGTTGTTGTTGTTGATGTTGGGGTTATTAGGGCTAGTTATTATGTTGGGGAAATATGTTTTGATAGATTATAAGGGTTTGATTGGAAGTGGAAGCACTATTATCCAATGTTATCTCCCCATTCTCCAAAATATTCTAAATCAAATGTTTAATTTTCACAAATATTTATAAGTTATGCTCATTAACTTGATGATATTCACATCATTCATTTTCATAGTACTAATTAGGATAAAGAATGCCCTGAAGATAATGACTGCCTTGAAGATAATGTTTTGGTATAGGCCAAATAATCAAATTAATAGTAGCAAGTTTATGAAACACAAATTCAATAGGCTCTCCAAGGTCACTAAAAACATGAGTATGCATTATTATTCTTAGACGAGGGACATGCAATGGCAAAGGTGGTTGTGTCTATTGTGGGGGCCTAGGCTATTGCATTTGGGGCACATGTAATTACTACTAATGAGGTTGTGTGGTTGGAGTGATATGAAAAGGTAGTGTTGGTTGAGTAGATGGTTTTTTTACCATTTAGACATGAAATGACTCAGTTAATCCCTTTCCCACAACATTATTATTGTGATTGTATATTTGGTCTATCTTGGTTATTGGCTTGTTTTAGTTGTGATGTTTGAATTTAGATTAGATGTTAGTTTTAACAATTTCCATAATTGGTACCTTGATTCTAGTTAGTTAAAGTAAGATTGATGATTCCCTTATTAATAAGAGATCACTTGATCAATAAACCTTTGTCAATGATATCCTTAAATGTATGCACACACTACAATTATAGATGATAGGATATCTCACAATGCAAATTTTTGGTGAACACAACAACAATTTTTTTATTTGGTAAACTATGGGTGAATTAGATTAAAAAGGATATCCATCACTGTAGATAACTTTCAAATCTCTCACTAGCCTTTTGCTTGGCTTATGTTAAGTTAAATAAAGAAATATCATGCTCAAGATTGTATGAAAAGTGATGCACAAACTTGTCTGAAAGATCATCAAAATTAGATATAATATTCTTGGGTAACTTTGAAAACCACTCCAAGGCTTGCCCTGCTAGACTCCTTGGGAACAAAAATAAAAGGTATATGTCACTATTTGCTATTAGATAGCATGTAATTAAGAACTCAGTCAAATGAGATTTGGGGTCACCTTTCCCTATATATTTTTCAAATTTTGGTGGTTTGTATCCTAGAGGAAATGGTATCTGTAATTACTCCATGTTGAATGGTTAATAACACATGTCATCTAACTTAAACATTTTAATTTATTTCCCAACTTTGATGGTATCAATCACATCCTTCATTTTTTATAATTCTTGGGATAGGAAACTAGAAGGAATATTGGATTAAGGGGGAATATTGGCCTAGGTAAATGATTGAGCGGTCACAAATGGAGCACTTTAACAAGGGTATGATTAAAGTATTTGTTAGGGTATGTTGGTTTGGTTGGGAAATGAACCAAGAATACACATGAATGGATTAGTGTTTGATTATTGGAATTGAATTTGTTGTTGTGTAATATTTTTGTTAGGGTTAGATATGTAGGCTTGGTTTTGGGGATTTTGAAGTTAGGATGGAGGGATGTACATATATTGTGCATATTGAGGTTGAAGAGGGACATGCTACCAACTAATTGAACCTTATTGTTGAGGGGGTACTTGTGAACAAACACCCTATCTTTGAACTAGTGGAATGTTTTGTACAAAAGGTAAAGGTTACCTAATCAGTACCTGAGGAACATTAGAACATCTTTATTACACAGATCCTAGTTGGGAAGTGAGTGCATGTTAGAGATTCAAAATTTACTAACCAATAGTTATACATTGTTGATTAAACATAATTTGAATTTAAAATGGCACATTAATCTATGAGGAAAGAGGTATGCTCACTACTACTTGGTGAGGTGGAACATTAGTTTCCCCCTTTTAAGGTGGTAACATATTAAACTTTTACTACATTGATATATTAGATTGTGCCTATTATTATGGAATATTACTCATTACCTACTAGGGAAGAGTAAAATTCATCACATTTTATTATTAAGGCACATCATTAGGTATTAGTTGGCTACCTAATCTTATTGGTTAAGTGTTTGAACAAACAAATAGTTAAAGATTAGTGGTAGTAGTTGGTTGAGGTTGAGACATTGATTTTCCTACTCCTTTATTTTTAGAACTACTCATGGTGTTAACTCAAGGTACACTTGATTGTGTATTAGTTTTCTATTTATTTACACTACTTTGGTTTAGATTGGATGTTGCTTTTGCATTGTCCATTGTTCTGTGTAGAAGTAAAAGACACTTTTTGTATGTTTGGGGTATGAAATAAGTTGTCAACCAAAGTATTCTACACAAATGGGTCTGAAACTTGATTATCTTGACCAATCTACTCTATTAACACTCTAGTTGAGGGAACTAAATCTATAAGAGGCCTATTTGACATGGTCATCTAGTTTAAATTACATGTTAGATTCAAGTAGGTTTGGTATGTTGTTTGTATCTGTAAAAATCAATCCTCTATAGGATCCTTACCTTTGACAAGAATACTAGGGTCTTAATAGATCATTTAGACTAGCGCTAAAGGATTGCCAGAAGAAGATTATTGATTGTGAAGTATGTTATGAGGCATTATTATTAGACTTGGTAAATTATCATGGGGGAATTCTATCATGAATTGGTCCCTACCTCTTTATATCTAACCAAAATCTTGTCTTTGTTCTCCAATAAGTGATGCTCAAATAGATAAGGATCATGCATGGATGGTGTAATAACATAGTATAGTTGTTGAGGAAAAGGTTGTTCAATAGTAGGTATTATGGATAGGTATTTCTCTATTTGTACTTGATCTTTCTCTAAGTAAGGAGGCATGTTTATGAATTAATGGGCCAAAGGGTCTTGGGTTTTTGCCCCTATTTTAGCATTATAAGAGGGCTAGGAATCTATCTCATAAGCAACATTATCCACACAAGGGTATTAAACCATTTTTTATTGTGTAACCACATTACTAAATTTTGGATTTTACATAAATCCAATACAAGTATAATAAGACATGTTGGGATCCATAGTGAATGTTTTGTGACAAAAATAGAGTTATACAAACTCTGAAAATGAGTTGTCTAAAAAGATGCTCAAACTAGGTCTAACTTAGTCAAAAGGATGGATAGGAATATCCAAAAATGTTGATACAATGATATGTGACAAAATAAGATAACTTCAAGTGTTAAAATCTATATGTCTCACATAAAAAGGTCAAGTAAAAGGACTATAAATTGAAATGCCAAATTCTAGGCCAAAGTGTTTCAAATCAGTTTAATCTAGAAAAAATAAAAGTTATTAGGTCTTTTTTCCAAACATAGCATCAAAATATAGGATAAAATAAAGTGCATGTGCTATGAGTTTTGGCCAAATGACATCAAAATTTATATTTTAAAAGATGAGATATTTAATCTAACAGATTTGAAACACATCTAACAAAAACTAGGCATTTGACTCTTTATCATAAAACTTAATCGATAAGTATGAGGTATGAAACAAAATGGACTTAGAGATAGTTTATTTTATCTCAAATAATGACAAAAATCTAGGTTATTTTGACTAATAATCTAGATAAAGGTGAACGGTGTAACTGTGCTAGAATTTTTTTTATAAAGGACACTCAGATGGAATTTGAAAAGACTTAAAATCTATGAAAAGAGGTCTATGAAACAAGTCTCAAAATAATATGAGTAGTGTAAAAATGCTAAACTACTCAAAACATGTGTAAAATTCTTATTTTAAAAACTCTTAGTCAAAATGGCTCTAAAATAATTTTGGTAGCATAATATTACCCCCCTCAACTCAAATGATGCCCACACACAAAGTTAGACAAATTTATCTAATGCATGAGTGTTCTATAAAATGGATAAATGGAAAAATAGGATGGGTAGTAAAATTATAGTACTCAAATCATTAGTAAACATGGAAGATGAATTTAGTCTTATCAAATGATGATAATGATGTTGAGCTAAAAAATGACCCTCTAATCAAATTGTAAATTAAACTCAAGTTAAAATAATTCATGTGAAAAGTGGCAAACCCAATTTAACACATCAAAATTTAAAACTTATAAGATTCTAATTTTAAATTTAAACTATCAATAAGGGACTTAAACAAAAAATGGTAAAATGTCTAGATTCAAATGGGTAGCATAACTGCACCAAATTGGATGATATGACACAAAGTGTATGATGATGAATTTGAAAAAGGAAAAAGATGTTTTCATTTATGTAGAATAATACCTCTTTTGTGACAATAAATTTGGGGATAATGTGTTTAGTTATCTCATTTTGTTAACACCATGTTTTGAATCTCAAACAAGACCAAGTAATCTAATACCAAGACAAAACAACTAACTAATCATCTTAAATCCTAAACTGATAAGGTATGGTAAAGTGGGACTAACTACACTAATTAGTTTTTTTAATATTCTATATGAATCAATTACATAATGAATTTCACATCAAATGATTACAAAATAAGTGCACTTTAATTAGATGTTCATGGCACTTGGCTTGTTACAAAAAGGTCTTACCCCTTTTGTAACCACTACATCTATCATTTAATCAGTGTAGTGCATTGTGCAATGTGAATATATGCCTTAGTGCTTAACCCCAATACTAGAAGATGGTTTAACTGCTCAAACCTCCAATCCTAGTAGGGATGATGAAGTCAATTCCAAGAGATGAAACCCTAGGTCAAAACTTCTCTATAAAAATTGTGGGAGGTAATGAAGTCCCCATCATAAGCCAAGATGAAATGAAATAAATAACTAAGTGAAAGAGTTTAATAAGTTGTGTCTAGGTCACTCAAACCATGTGGGTATTTAAGGAGAGCCTTAATAACTTCTCTTTCATTCTTTTGACTAAGGTAATTTGCAATAAATATGGAAATTTTCATCCCAAAAGTTCCCTAAAAGAGATGGATGAGAGAGAATACACCTAACATCTTTCTTTTTGCCAATCAAATTCTATTTAATCAACTATTGAATATAAACATTGACAAATGAGTTCAATTTTAAACACCAAATGAAAAGTATCGTGATGTTATTTTGACCCCTTGGTCTTAAGTTATAAAAATATTTAGATATTATAGAAAAAATACTAAATGAAACAATAAGGACCTACATTCATTTTAAACCCAAATTTTGAAGTGTTTAAGGATTAGCATGCTAAAGATTAATTTTAGGCATCAAATTTGAAGTGTGCATGATTATAACCAAGTTCTTTTTAAAACTTAAAATTGAAGTTTATGATTAGTTAAAACACCCAAATTAAATTCCAAACCATCCTTTCAACCTGTAAAAACAAGATTAGGATTACCTATTTTGAAGTACTTTAGAGGATGAGACAAGGAATTTTGAAAAATGAGCTCTTGGATTTCACATAGTTGAGCTAGGTTACATAGGTGATTTGGGGTCAAATTGGGGTCAAGTTAGGGTCAAGTTAGGGTGAGTAAGGGTGATTTGGGGTGAGTCAAGGCGAGTCAAGGTGAGTTGGGATGAGTTGGGGTCAAGTTGGGATGAGTAAGGGCCATGTTGGGGTTGAGTGGGGCCAAGTTGGGGCTGATTTAGGTTGATTTGGGGTGATTTGAAGTGATTTAGGGTCGATTTGAGGCTAAGTTGGGGTGAGTTGGGGTCGAGTTGGGGCCAAATTGGGGTGAGTTGGGGTCAAATTGGACAAAGTTATGGTTGTGTTAGGGTTGATTTAGGGTGATTTGGGAACACAATCAATCTAGGTTACACAGTCTCAAGAACAAAATTATGGCTTTCAAAAAAATGGATTTTTTCTCAAATTTCTACCTTTTTGCTTCCACACTCTAAAATCCTACTTGATAATGGTTAGTAGGTTGATTTTAGATAAAATTTGATAAAATTTGTGAATCTAAGTCCCATCAGGCATACAGTTAGATAGATTAGGAATTTGAGTCAAGAGAGGTGGTTAGTATTGCATTAGTTCCAAAATGAAATCAAATTGAAAGAAAAACACTAACAAGCATACATCTTTAGGCCTAGACACTAAGGAGGAGCATAATAAAAAACATAAATATGAAAAAAAAAAACTAAAATGTGAAAAAAAACCTCCTTCACCTCCCTTGATTCTCCAAATAGATTTTTGAAGTGGCCTTATTGGCTTATGCTCAATTAGTCTTCATCAAAGGAGGCTTGACTATCTCCTCTTATCCTTGGCACCTTTGTGATGGATCTGGCTTTGTCTTGGCTCAAAAATTTGGGATTATAATATTAATTACAATGGATTTTGGAATTATTTTTGAATTATAACTTTGCATTATCCAAGATTAAAATTCAATAGGTAAGGCCTCCTATTTATAGATTTTTTCAAAAAGGTCAGAATGAATCAGAACCATCCATCTCAAGATGAAGATGTGTGGCTAATAATCCCTTCAATTTTTGAGGCAAAAAACAATAAATTCCTTCATAGATATTTGGGATAGATAGGTAATAAAGAGGCATGGAGGGTCTTAATGAGGCATGGGGTGGTTTGATGAGATATTTTATGCATTTATGGCTTAGAGATGTATTTCTATGAAATGATGTCACTTGATGGTGTAATTATCTAATATCAATTTATAAAAATAAATATTCAAAAATATACATGTAAAGTTAGCTTAATATCTTTATTTGGTTTAACTAGCCTTAAATATGATTGGTCAACTTTGATGCAAAACCTTGGAAATTTGTGCACAAATTAATCAAATTGGTCAAAATGTCATATTATTGGCTCAAAATTTGACTGGATTGGAATTAGAATTAAATGTTAGATGTGTTGGAACCATTATCCCATTTAGTATGTTTCTAATTTAAAATAACAAAGGCACATGTCTTATATAATAATTTTGATAAGAAAGAGCAATCTAGAGCACCCAGATGTGAAAATGTCATTTTGACTTAAAATGATCTAATCAAATTTTCTAGTTCATAAATTGCATTACCCCATGTAATGATACCCTAGAAAAAAATGGCACTTGAATATAAAAATTTCAACTCTTTTAATTCATTTTAGTTTTTTTAAGCCAAATTATGCACTTTGGTAGAAATTGGTCAAAAGCCTAGTTGAAGGTTATTGGTGGCCATTTTTAGGGGCAACACTTATTTATTGTGCCTTGACCATACCAAATTTCCATTATCTATGTTTTAATATGTCATCATACCAACTATGCCTATTTTATTTGAATTGGTTGATACACTAGTTAGATTTGTCTATTGTAAGGTGGAGCTACAATGACTTTAGGTCCTACTTTGGGACTATGTAGGTAGCACTCGATACTTGTTGAGGTCAACTTAGTCACCCTTTCTACCATTTTATAACTATTTTATGAGAAACTGAAGCCATGCTCTTACCATTTTGTAAAAAACCTAAGCCACACTCTCCATTTTGTGAGAAACCTAAGCCATGCTCTCATCATTTTATAAACAACATAAGTAATGCTCTCACCATTTTGTGAGCTTTAACCATCTGGTGTCTTATCATTCTCAACCAATTTGATATACTCCAAAAATTCAAATAAAATTTATTAAATCATTAAAAAAACCCAAAAATATTAACCACTTATTTGCCTTAAGGATTCTAGGAAACCTTACTAAGTCACAACTAAATCACTTGTCACTTAGTTTCCCCATCCTTTTTGGCCATTTTTTCTCATGAACTTGTCATTTTACAAGAACATTCCTATTCTTCTATCTCATCCATCATGTTTATTTTCATCATCTATCATTTTTTCCCATTTTTTGGGAGAACTATATTTGGCCTAAATTTTTGGTTGGATATTACATCCATGGAACTATGTAGGTAGCATCCACTTGCCTAGTGCATATGGAGACAACTCAGGCACCCCCTTCCTTATCCTTTATTCCCCCATCATATTTGTTTACTATGTTGTTGCCTATTTTCCAGGGGCAATGTTTGTCTCATTTAATTTGTGTTGTTTATACTAACATTAGGACTAATTATTATTTATTTATTTATTTATTTGATTGTTTGTTTATTGTTTGTGTGCTTATTTACTTACTTTCAGCACTCTTGCTTTGATTCAGTCTATGTTTTTTCATTGGGTGATTCCTTGTGTATTTATACTTGAATCCATCCATATTCATATGTTTACATTATCATAATAGTTTTTATCATTGGTGCATTATTTTCTATTGAGTCTTGGATCTTGAGATTCAGTCCTTATGCATATTTTGGCATAGTCTGCATGGTGTTCTATAATTATTCTTACAATCAAGTGCTATAATAAAAATTAGCTTCAATAAGTATACTCATCAAGGGCCAAATCAACATCTCAACACATATATCCCAATCATATCCCAAATAGAGTATTTAACCATTCAATAATATCAACATTGGTTAGTTCGAATGAGCATCTTCCTCCTATTAGGTTATTCTAATTCATGAGCACCCTCTATGTTAAGTTACCATCACCATCATCCAATGAATCATTTTTTCCATAATAGGGGTCCAATGATCATAACTTCCTATGGAAAAATAATTATACACTATACCACCTACATTTATCAATGATTATAACCACCTTTAGGCAAATCATTATTTTCTCATCAAATTTAATTTCTTTTTACCCAAATAGGGCCATGTTATTATATTTTTTATCTATCCTAACTAGGGAAACTTCATCTTCTCAATGATTATAACCACCTTTGGGCAATTCATTATGTTATCATACCATGTTGCCACTATCAAGATACACTTTTTATAACCACCTTTGGACAAACCATTGTACACCATTCCACTTTCATTCTCAATGATTTTAACTACTTTTTAAAACTCGTTTTAATTTCATCCCATCATCTTCCCTTTTTGGTCCCCTCATTTCACTTCTTTCTTTTCCAAGAACCATTTTCTGACCTACCCATGCCAACCATTCCCTGAAGGGGGAATAATATAGCTAGTTAATCATAATTATAGTTGTAGGCATACATTACCTTTTAATTATTTAATAATCTGTTATTTTTCATATATATTTCAATGCCTTATCAAATATAGTAAAATTGTAGACACCTAAAACTAGCCACTGCTAAATTTCAACCAGGCTTTTGACTAATTTCTATCAAAGTGCACAATTTGTCTTAAAAAACTAAAATGCATTAAAATATATGAAATTTATATATTCAAGTGCTGATTTTTATAGATATAATTAAATGGGTTAATACAATTTATGAAGTAGCTAACTTTGATAAATCATTTCGAGTCAAAATGACATTTTCACAACTAGGTGCTCTAGATCATTCTTTTCTATCAAATTTGTTATACAAGACACATTCCTTTTTAATTTTTCATTAGAAACATCCTAAATGGAATAATGGTTCCAATGCATCTAACATTGACTTCCAATTCCAATCCAGTTAGATTTTGAGCCAATAATACAACATTTTGACCAATTTGATTAATTTGTGCATAAATTGCTAAAGTTTTACATCAAAGTTGACTAATCATGTTTAAGGCTAGTTAAACCAAATAAAGAGCTTAAGTTAATTTTCCATGGATATATTTGAATATTTATTTTTATAAATTGATATTGAATAACTACATCATCAAGTGACATCATTTCTTGGAAAGACATCCTTAGGCCATAAATGCATAAAATATCTCATCAAGCCACCCCATTTCTCATTAAGACCCTCTATACCTCTTTATTTCCTCTCTATTCCAAATATTTATAAAGGAATTCATTGATTTTTTCCTAAAAAATTTAAAGGATTCTTAGACACACATCTTCATCTTGATATGGATGGTTTAGGTTCCTTTTAACCATTTTATAAAGTATATAAATAGGAGGCCTTGCCTATTGAATTTTAAGCTTCGACAATGCAAAGTTATAATGCATAAATAATTAAAAAAACATTGATTTTTTTTTATAATGCCAAATTATTGATCCAAGCCAAATATAAATCCATCACAAATGTACCAAGGAGAAGAGGAGATATCCAATCCTCCTTTGATGAAGACTCATTGAGCACAAGCTAAGAAAGCCACTTCAACAAGTTATTTGGAGCATCCAAGGGAGTTGAAGGAGGTTTTATTTCATGTTTTACTTGTTGTTTTCATATGTATGTTTATTATTATTCTCCTCCTTAGTGTCTAATCCTATATATGTATGCTTTTTAATATGTTTCTTTTAGTTTTATTTCATTTTAGAACCAACACAATACTAACGACCTCTCTTGAGTCAAATTCCTAGTCTAAAAGTATAACCACTGAGAGAGGAGGTGAATAAGAATTAAAATATTTATTTCAATTCCATATATCATTCAATAATTATTCAAATATATCTAGAGATATAGTAATACATAAATAACTATTAATATGAGTAATAAGTAGAAAGACAACACATAAACACAAGATATATGTGGGAAACCCTTTTGGGGTGTAAAACCAACTAATTTATAAATTTTAATACAGTCATATAATTAATTAATTAAAACTTTTATTGAGGCACCAACCCCATAAGGAGCATCAACCCCTTACTATTTAAGCACCAACTCAAATAGTCTTTTATCAAGATCCAAACTAAAAGGAGGAACCAACCCCATAAGGAGCATCAACCCCTTACTAGTTAAGCACCAACTCAACTAGTCTTTTAGCAAGCTACAACCTACAAGGAGGATCCAAACCCCTAGGTAAGTAATAAATATCTCAATAACTTGATTATATTATCACCCTTGGACAAATTTTTCTCATATAACTTAATATTACCTCTTTATTTCATTCTTCTCACACTTTTTTTTTATCAAATAACTTATTAAGCCTCTTGCTCAACTAGCCCTTTCTTTGGCAGAATTAGGTCAAATGACCTTGATCAAAAATTATAGACACATAATTATATTTTCATGTAATATTCAACACAAATTTATTATTATGATCAATCCCTTTGCCTATTATTCAAAACTCTATATCCTTAGCTTACTTTCTCTATTCTCTAACTAGTCAAAATATGCATATTAGGCCTTGTCTTTATACTTGACTCTTGATCATACCCATATTGGTCATAAAATAAACTTAATAAACTTGTATATTAATTTAAATATATTAATAAAAAAAATTCACAACTTAATAAATCACTACATAGGTTGGTCATTACCCTTAAGGGCCAAAACCACCATTAGGCCTAATAGAGACCTAATGCAATTAGGCCTTCTCTAAGCACACATTTCACTTAGATATCATTAGAAAAATTTGAGACTAAAAAAATAAATTAAATAATTAAAATTTAAATTTAATATACCAATTATAATCTCACATTATTTATCCAACACTATTTGTATCTTTTCACTCATTAAACCACTTAATTAGGTCTACTCGCATATAGGCCTTCTTACTACCAAAATGTTTATCTATTAAATATGATGAATAAAAAAAATTTAAAAATAACCTAAAAAAACAACATGGATATAATATAAATGAACTTATATTAAACATAATGTTAATTATAATTCATCAAATAGGGTAAAATACCCCAAACTGATCGACTTCATAAGCTTACTCAGAACTGCACACATGCCTGAAAAATCCAATCAAAATCCTTTGAATGTTCATACCTTAATAGGAGTATATAATACATAAATATGTTTTTAAATTAAAATATTATAATATATACTATTCTCATGATAATTTTATCCTCCAACTCAGTGCAAAATGACTCGGTAACATCATTTTCACTCACACACATAAAACTACCTCTAGCACCAAAAACATAGTCATGAAAACTAAGCCTTAAAACATATATGTAAATATTTTTTTGATATTATAATGGGTTTTAATTAACATTATTAACCATTATATAATATTTTAAAATATATATTTTATGTTTATATATCAATATTGGTCTTACAAATGAATCTCACAACTTTACTCTACACAGACTTCGCTATGTTAGATAGACCATTTTGATGAATTTTTTTTTATTATGTATTAAAAAATTATAAACCAAGGATAAATTATTAATATTTATTTAATAATGACTCATTAATTTGGATCCATCCCTATTCCTCTACAACCAATCCCTAATCTCATTCTCATCCTTCCCTAGTCTTCTCATAGTCTTGCCTATTAGGCTTGTTTAGAAATAGGTCATATTACAAACTTGTTTAGCACATTTTAGGTCTGAAAAATAATAAAAAACTTTAATTGACTTAAATAAAAGTATTAAACATCATCTTCCATCCATTTTCATGATTTGACCTAGTCAACCCTACCTATTACATCAAAAATCCTAGAAATAAGGGTTTTCGTATAGCTTTTACTCACTATCAAGATAAACCAAAACCACATAAAGAAATTTGGAAGATTAATTTACATTTTTAAAACATAAAAATAATTCAAAAAAACTATTTTGATCCATAACTTATAATATATTTCCTATCGGGTCATATTGAGGGTTTTAAGAGGGTTTTGATTGGTTTCCCTTACTAGTACTCACTATTATAGGATTTCCCATAAAATATAAAATAAATGATAGGAAAATTAATTTATGGACCTTACCCAACTTACATGAAGTGCTCAAGATCTCATGAAAAGGTTTCACATGCTAATGATGATAATAAATTTCTTCTCGGGTCTGCAACACCCCATTTTGTGCACATAGAGCATCTTATCACCAGTTTTCATGATTTATTATTAAATAAATGATCTAAAAAAATAAAAAAAACTTAAAATAACACATCACACCTCTATAAATTCTCTTAAGATATATGGTACCTTTGTAAATTATCTTGACCCATCATTAGGCCATTATAGGTCACTTTGTATACTAGGCCTCACACTACCAATCGTAATTAGATCATGAACATGCCTTGAAACTTATTAAACTATTTTTAAAACCTCATCCATGTGTCATATGGCCTCATATCATACTCATAGAATACCATCCATCAACTCCAAAGTCTCATACTCTTCACCTTGTAATATTATTAGGCCTATGCCTTCTTACTAGGTCTGTCAAATAAGACTTATAAACTCAACATTAAGAAAAAAAATGTCAAAATAGAATGAAATCATTGACACCTTAATGACATCAATGAATAATTATTGAATAATTTAGAAAACATTTTCAAAATATGAACTTATGATTGTGAATAGATTTGTAAGAGAAGTGTATAGGATTCTTGTATTTCTAGAAAATATTATTTCAGATAGAGATCCAAAAATAACTCTAGATTTTGGATGATTCTCAATTCATATTTCAGTACTGGGTTCAACTTTAGTATAGTGTACCATCTTAAAAATGATGGAAAAATAGAGAGAGTTAATTAGGTATTGGAATATATTTTGATAAAATTGTGTATGGATAAGTAGTACAGGTGGGAATAATAAATTCTATTAGTTGATTTTGGTTATAACAACTCATACCAATTAGTTATAAAAATGGATCCATTTCAAGCATTGTATGGAAGAAGGTGTAGAACACCAATTATCTAGGATAGTTTAGAAGATAGGGTAGTCTTTAAACTAGTTATGCTTCTTGAAATGGAAGAAAAGGTAAAATTAATAAATCAAAGGTTGGCTAAAGCCAATGATAGACAAAAAAAATTACGCTGATCTAAAAATAAAGTGAGGTAGTCTCCAATTGGGGATAGAGTATTTCTAAAAGTAAAACCATAGAAAAGATTAATCAAATTTGATAAATCAACCAAGTTATCTCCTAGGTATGTGGCACTTTTTGATGTCTTAGAATTTGTCAATCCTTTGGCATACAAGCTTGATTTTCCACCATCTTTAAAACTCATACATAATTTTTTCCATGTGTCATACCTTAAAAGGTATGTTTTTGATCCTTCTCATGTGTTCGATTGGAATGCTTTATATGTTTCTGATCTTGGGGTCATCATAGTATCACTAGTTAGAATAATTAACACCCACAAACATAGTTTTCATAATAGAGAAGTGTCATAATACAAGGTTGATTGGGACTAATATTTTAAAGATAGTGCTACTTGGAAAGATTATGAAGAGTTTCATAAGGTATTTCCTCATTTGTTTAATTAATAATTTATTGACAATATGTTCTATTTTTTGTTAAAAAATATTTTATTTTAGATCTTTTATTAAAATAAGTGTCACTAGGATGATGACCAACTTTAAGAGGAAGGATGTGAGATCCTTATTTTCCTCTAGACTTATTATTTATAATTATGTGGTTAATAATGGGTTTACTTGATGTGTTAAATAACTAGAATTAGATATATGGTGATTTAGATAGTGTTTATTGATTATAATCATGATTAATAACTGATTAGTTAGTTGGTTGTATTCATTATGGTACATTTTGATCATGATTAAATAGTATATTTTGTTACAATAATTTTTTTTTTTAATTTTACATGATCTGGTCTAACCACTATTCATTTTTACTAAGGTGGATGCAGTATGGATTCCACCCTTATGATTATGACCAAGGGAGGGTATCATTAGGGAATATGGTGTAGATGGAGACCTAGGAGAGAAAGAGAATAGAAACATGAAACCCAACACACACCATGTAGAAGAGGATTATCTGAAAATTGCTAGGGGATTTATATTATTGTAGTATATAGATGCAATTTATTATTATGTTTGCATATTTTTAGACCGAATAATGTGTTTACATTTATTATTATATGTTGATTATATTCCATTGACTACATTTATGACCCACATCATTTTCAAAATTATAACAAAATCTTGTTTAGGTAAAATAAAACATTTTTTAGTTTACATCATGAATTAGTAGTTATCATCACATGTGTTATGAAAGTCTTGAATTAATATTGTTGTATTGTAAAGTTTTATTCGGCTATCTTAAAATTGATTTCATTTTGATTGGTAATATTTAGTTTAAATAATGTAATAACATTATGTTAGATATATAAACATGTTAAATATAGGATATATTTCTTATTATTGCATGTTCAAATGTAACCCTAGACATATCTTTATTCATTAGTCAAAAATGGAATTGTAAGTAATAAATAAGGTTTTTAACCTTGGCATTATATAATAATATGTTTTGAAAGCATGTTATTAGGAATCTTAATAATGTTTATTATAATTTTTTGGATTAAAATTATAACATGGATAAAGGCATGGTTATATTTTAACATTCATAAGTCATAGACTTCAAATTATTACTTCATTTTACATGGTGATATTGGTTTGTGAAGTCAATGTTATCATTGGTAATTATAAGGTTTAAGTCATTATTTTATTTCGAATATGCAGATAATTTAGGGTTCTTTTGGAAGATGCTTCAATTATTTTTGATTCATTATGAAGCATTTAGAGTATTTCTTCAACTTGAATGGTAAATGATGGACTTTTAGAGAGTTAATTAAGACTGTGGAGATTTTATGGGAAAATGATGGATTTTTTTTTGAAACCAATTAGGAATAGATGGAGGTGAAATGAATTCAAGGATGATGGATAATGGAGGATGGAAAAATATATAGAGAGTAAAATATCTTTAGAGGAAATAAAATTAAAAGAAAATAAATACATTTGGACTCAGCTAGGATACTGAGGTAGGGTTTAGTTAAATTATTGCTTTGGTTTTCAATATAATATAATAAATTTCTAGGTTTATAAAATTTTATTTAGAAAGTTTTAATATATGTTTATAAATTATTGACCCTGTGGATGGGTATGACCCATCCATAGGTCCATACATACATACATACATATATATTTATTCATACATGTGTGTGTGCGTGCGTGCATGCGTACGTGTGTGTGTGTGTGTGTGTGTGCGTGCGCGCGCGTGCGTGCGTGTGTGTGCGTGTGTGTGTGTGTGTGTGTGTGTGTGTGTGTGTGTGTGTGTGTGTGTGTGTGTGTGTGTGTGTGTGTGTGTGTGTGTGTGTGTGTGTGTGTGTGTGTGTGTGTGTGTGTGTGTGTGTGTGTGTGTGTGTGTGTGTGTGTGTGTGTGTTTAGATTATTTATTGAGTGAATTAGATTAATATTCTATAAATAATTTTGGTCTAAACCGTAGACTAGGGTTGACCCTGCTAGTTGTTTATAAATTTTTTCAAAGTTTCTTTTTGTTTATATAATTATGTAAGGGTCTTAAGCCTACACTAGATTTTAATGGGTTTTGAACATTTAAAAAAAATGTTTGAGTTATGTATGTCTTTATTACTATCTTATTTTTGGAATCAAACCCTAAAATAGGTTTAACTTTAATAGTTATGTATAAATCACTACATACTTTTATTTGTGTTTAAATTATGAACAAGGGTTATTTGATAGTTGATATGGTTTGAAAAATAGTGTGAGGGTTTTAATCTCTCTAAACTTATTATAAAAGGGGAATTTGTGTTGAGCTTAAAATATTTTTTTGGTTGATAGTTAAAAATATTTAAATATGGGTATTATGTTGTTAGTTAAGATTGATGTTAGAATTATTATATGTGTCATTCACACATGACCATGGGGACGGGTTCGACCTATCCACATGGTCAAATATGAAGGACCCATCTTAGACAAAATTTTGTGTTTGAAAATAACTTACTTTAGGTTAATAATTTTTATGTATATAAGGTTTCAGAATCATTACATGGTTTTTGTTTGGTATGACTTATCAAATTTAATTAGATAAAATTAGACTTGTGTTAATAAAATCAAACATTGACTTATGTAAATGTAGTTATGTCTGGTATTTAAGTTCAGATAAAAGTTTTGGTGGTTTCCTTAAGATTAAATTATGTAAATTTATTAATGGTATGTGCATGAATTTTGTTTCTTGTTTGAATCTCGAATGATATAATTCATTTCATTTTAAGGAATGTAGTATTGATGAACAAAACATATGTTTTATCGTCTAATAATTGATTTTGGATGCCAAATATCTAAATAAAACATATTAGATATGGTTGAAGTAATTCATGTTTTCAATTTTATGAGTGTAGGATGTTGAATGAATCTTTTCATATTATATATATCACTCTTTAGTTATGGATTATAGATATAGGAAAATTTAAGTTATGTATTAAATATGTGGGATGATTAAATTTGAATTGAGTTAATTCAATTTTTCTGAGCATGTATTTTGATGTTAAATAATGAAAGGTTTATTGATTAAATTAATTAAATTTATGTATGTAAATAAATATGTTGATGTTTTTATAATCTAAAGACCAACTATGTATAGTCGGTCCTGCAGCTAATAGTTAGATCTATGTAGTATGGGATATTAAATTTTTGCTCTTGAGATAATGTTGAACCAGATAAATAAAATGACTTTATAATTCATATATATATATATATATATATATATATATATATATATATAAGTCTTTATTTATCCCTATTTGTTGATATTTTTAGAAATTCAAACAAGGTAAAAGGTCATAACAAATTAGTACTAAATTATTGCATATATATATATATATATGCAATAATTTAGTACTAATTTGTTATGACCTTTTACCTTGTTTGAATTTCTAAAAATATCAACCAATAGGGATAACTAAAGACTTAACTAAAAATTGACTATCACGAATGATCTAGGTTCTAAAATTTGAGATCTGGGTATTAGTCTATGTTGTCAATAGGTTATTAATATTTATCTACTCATTAGATAGTAGTACCTAGTTTGGATGGTAACACCATCCATGTGTAGTGTCCTCAATGTGGTGCTAATGTCCCCTTTGAGGTATTTTTTTATTCTATGGGAACACTTGTGCCTGTGTCTATAGGTCTTATTCTTTCATGACCAAAACCTATAGCTTTGTATTGTACTCGGAAAACTTGAATTAAGGTGCAAACCCTATTCTCCTTGTAAGCATGGCATGAGAAATAATTTTTTGTGTGTGTTAGTAGGATGGAATAGACATTCTCAAAACCTCATTGTGAATATATTTTTTTATATACCAATAATCCTATGAGGGATCAAGTCTGATGTAGTTCTCCCACCTAGAGCTTCATGTATGTGCAATTTAATGTTAAAATAAGAGTGGACTTGGCTGCCTTGAATGTACATTAGATTTGAAATGCTTAAAAACTAGACTTAGGGTGTTATATATGTTAGTATTCATAAAATTGGGTAGAATAAGGATAAAATGCCTTGATTTTGCAAAATTTTCTCTTTTATTTGAATAGTGTTTGCATCTATTTTCCATCTAATGAGTACAAGTGGATTAAAATTATATTTATAGGGTTTTATTACTTGTGTGGATAAGAAAATGAGTTTAGTCCAACCTTAGGAGGGGAACACATTTTAAAATCTATCCATTGGGAAGATTTGGGGATAAGGATAATAATATCTAGTTGGTGACACTAGTGCCATGTGGCTGTAGTGTCCCAAATGTGGCACTATTGTCCTTTTAGTAGAATATTAAGCAATTTAGATTAGGGTCTAAGATAATAGTTCTGGGACTATATTTTGGCTAACTCTAGTTTATTATGGTCTATTTAATGACCAGAAAATTGTGTCTAATGATCTTAAGATGGATCTAGGGTTAAAATAGGAATAGGGTAACTCAAGTGACACTCTTAACATCCAATTACCACTTTTAGGTGATTATATTTTCCCCCAATTTATGTTAGTAATGTAGCAAAGTGAAATGACTAGTATAAAGGGAAAAGAAGCATACCTAGAGTTACCTTTGAAGTGAATACCATGTATCTAAGTTTTAATATGTGAATCTAGGTCTACATATGTGGGACATGATATAAAGTAATGGTATATAATGAAAAATACAAAAATTAGTCCTTACTGAAGAGATGATCAAAATTAAAAGACTATGTTGAAATGAAATAAATGAGTAAAGTTGAGTAAAAAGAGAGGAAATGAATGAATACACCACATTAGGTATGTAAACCAATGCATGAACTTGGTGAAAACATGTGTGTGTGAGTATGCATAGTGATCATATAATTGAATAACTTGAATTGAGTTGATGGCTTTCTCAATCCTCATATGGGTGGCTTAATAACTCAATCTGATTTTGAATCTATCATTGCCCACCCCTACTCAGGGAATCCTAATTTCTATGAATACTTGGATAAGATTTTAAGTGTGTCTAACCCTCTCATATAATTGGATGAAGAACTAAAGTAAGCCATGACTCCATTAATTCCCCTTATATGAAGTAGATGCATTTGTAATTAAATTATGAAAAGTGTTAAAAGTATCTAACTATGTAAATATAACTATGTAATAAGCTCCACATCCACTCCAAAATGCCAACCAATATAGATGGAGTAAGGCATGAATCTGGTGACAACTTGGAATGTGATAAAAAGTGTATATAATTTAGAGAATGACATAGTTTTCCATTCCATTTGATCAACCTTTTTGAAATTGAGTATATGGAAACTATGTTCCATGTACATGACCCCAATTTAGTATCTAAGTATATTGAATCTAAATCAAGTTGTAATATCTAAACTTATGTAACTCATTTAAATGTATGAGTGATAATGTCATGAATGATGCCCTCAAATATGAGCAACTAGTATGAATCTAAACTGAAATGAATGACTCTAAGATAAATATAAACATATCTTCCAAACATGTGACTATATTTTTGTAAATATGTAATTTATCTAGTGTGTTATTCTAAATTATCTCAATTATCCTAAAGCTAAGGATACTAGACAATAGTATCCTATGGTGGGTAGTAGTTCCCTATGGTTCTAGTGTCCCAATCTGGTCTCTAATGTTTATCTAGTTTGATTTATATGTGATCTTGAATGAATTATAAATTTCTATTCTATTCTATTTCTACCTTATGTTTGATATTTGAAACTAGGCCTGTGTGATGAAATTTATCTATGAAAATAAAAAAAAGGAGCCTGATCTCAATGAAAACCCCTATGAATGCCCCCTCTTTTGAGGGCAGTTGTGAAACCTATGTAAGAACTACCCTCTAAATAAGTATCTCTATAAAATATGTTAGCCATATCATGTGCATGATATTCTAATATAATGTAAAACATAACATCATGTAAATGTATATGAGCATAATTAGGAAATTTAAGATGTATGTTGTAATATAGCATTTTGCAAGGGTGTTGAAATAGATGTAATCAATGTGTATAAAATTAAAATATGAGTAAATATAAAGGGCTATGGGGCATGATGCCCATAAAATCTCCCAAGTAGGAAGGGTAGATGCATGATATCCCCTCATAGCATCAAAAACTTGTGTGTGTGTGTGTGTGTGTGTGTGTGTGTGTGTGTGTGTGTGTGTGCGCGCATGCGTGAGTGCACGTGAATGTGTGTGTGTGTGTGCATGCGTGTGTGCATGTGTGTGTGTGTGCGTGTGTGCGTGTGTGTGTGCGTGTGCGTGTGCGTGTGCGTGCGTGTGCGTGCGTGTGTGTGTGTGTGTGTGTGTGTGTGTGTGTGTGTGTGTGTGTGTGTGTGTGTGTGTGTGTGTGTGTGTGTGTGTGTGTGTGTGTGTGTGTGTGTGTGAAATAAATACAAGTGTCATGGTGTAGAAGCATACAAATAAGCAAATATATAAGCACACGAGGCACTCCAAATTTAGGCCAAGGGGCCATAATAGAATGGACATGGACACATGTCACTAAATTCTATAGTGAGGATATATAAGGACATGTTCAAATGTCCACATAGGCAAACAAAAATCAATTTGGCATAGAGACACATATAAGGACATGTTCAAATGTCCACATAGAAAAGAATGAAAGATAACACACAAGGGACATGGGCATATGTCCAAGGTATATAAAAAAGAAGTGGAATATATCTAAATAACAATAGAATATTCAAATGCCCTCATAGATGGATGAAGCATAGGAAACACAATCAAGTATAATCAAGAGACTATAAATGAAATAATGTATAAAAATATAATATAAATATATGAAGATGATAAAATGCATATACACTAAGTCTAACTAGTGATATAAAAAATATGAGCAATGAAGAGCAATGATCAATATCAAGATAAATCAATGCATAATTGGAATGTATAGTATGTAAAGATAAATCTTGGTTATAGAAACTATTCAAGATATGCCCCTAAGTGGGAAGATTTATCAAATATATAATCATGTATCGATGTAAACTCCCCGAATGGGTAGATGATATCTGGTCTAGATCAATGTAGTGGACTAGATTCTTATCTAGAATCTATAATTACTTGATAAGAACAAGTGAAGAATATGTGTATGATAAAATTGACTATACTATAATAGCTAACGATATGAAATATCTAGTTGTAGAACTAGAAAATTACAAACAATAGTTATAGAAGTCAAACTAACCCTTAGACGAACCCTACACCCCTTCAAGACAACTTGACAACTCTCAACCACCAAACTTAAGTCAAAATGACTAACTTTGACCATTTTAACTTTAACCTATCGACCATCAATGATCAACCCCTAACCATTGATAGTTATACTTAACCACCAATGATCAACCTTTTAACCACCTTAAGGGTTAACTCCAACTCAACTCTAGCTTACTTTTTTAGTCGTAGCCATTCTCATAACTATGCATGTTAAGATAAAAATTAGATGACTTATGGACACCTTATTTGAAATTATTATTTCACCTCTTCCTTCTATAAAAAGAGAGGAGGAAGAGGTGAAAAAGAGAGCAATAATAATTAGAGAGAATCAACAATTATCAAAGCTTCTTGTATCAAAAATTCTTTTACAGATATTCTTCTAGTGAATAAGTGACCAAGTTAGAGATCTAAAGTGTTGTAATTCATCAATCACAGCCAAGATACTTACACTTTATTAGAATTTATCTAGCCTCTATAATAGGTTTTCAACCACCCACCTAGACATTCTTCATGAAAAAGAGTTATGTATCTATTTTTAGTAATTGATTCCTTTGTTTTTGTCTCACAACCAATACTTAGCCTAAAAACCACCTCTTAGAATCACTTAACAACCTTCCCAAATAGACCTACCTTTACCCAAAACAAAACCCATAGTAACTACCAATGGTCACCTTGATAACCAATGGTCTATCCATAACCACTGATGGTTACCCAACCAATGATGGTCACCTAACTATTGATGGTTCACCTCACCATCAATGGTCACTGTGTGATAATTCCAACAATAAGTTTATCTTACCTATTAGACCCTAACCAAATCCCACTTTCTAACTTTCTACTTGAGCACAAAACATCACCCCACTTTTTAACCCACATCTAATTTATTTATGATTAATATATAATCATTTGTTGTTATAATTAAATAAATTCATCTCTTTCATGTATGTCTTATATTTGATTTTAGTATCTCCTATTATTTATGCAAGCAATTTATCTTTCATTTCCATAACTTGATTGTTTAAAAATGTGGATTGATAACCTCCAAGGAAGCTTGTGCTTCTTGGATGTAGCTTGTTAGGAAATCCACCCTACTGCCTAACTAATAAACTATTTATTTAGTGCTTTCTTATCTACAGGTCATTCCTTCCAAGCCAAATAGGAGTATCTACAATTGTCTACACCATGAAGCATAAACCAAATACATATTATACTAACCTCACCCTTATTTTAAGTTTTACAACTTTCTTCTTAAAAATAAATCAAATTTTATGTGAATCATTTTGGCATGCTTGATGGGACCCTTGAGTCTTTTCTTAGGTTCATAGTTGCATCTAGGTGATTCTTCTTCTTGTCTTCTACTCATACAACAAAATAAAAATTTCATTTTGGTCTTAAAATCACTTGCATACATTATTTGATTAATTATTATAGCTCACTTAGCCTAATTAATAAAGTGAGCTAATTTTAGGTTCACTCTTATCACACACACAATACCAAAGCACTCAGGCCCGACTAGGATTTCATAATTTAGAGGTCACCTTTTTTGACTATCCTACTTGGATTTCACCATTAAGGGGAGAACCAACTCAATACATTGGTTGAGTATAGTATCTAGCAACTCGGTATATCTTGGCTAAGCACCCAACATCCTTATCATTGTGGTGTGTGAAGTGAAGGGGTAGGCCCCAATATCAAGCCACGTACCAAGTTCTAGTATAGATCTTGAGAGCCTTTAACTACCTAGAACCATCTTTAGATATCTTATTCTAGTACTTTCTCTACAATCCCAAGTTGGTCTTCATAACTTATTCAAAATTAAGACATAATCCAAAAGAGAGACTAAACATAACTTTAGGACTTAAACATGGTTTAGTGTGTGTTTCATTTACTTGAATTTTTATTGCTTCTCTTTGTTTGAGTTTTGATATTGATTTTATATTCATATTTTCCTTACATGCATGATTTTAACTAGGAAACAACTAAAAAAACAAGCAAATTATGATCCACCTCCTAATCATCCATCTTCATCTTCTCCTTCATCTATGGAGTACATATCATATGTAGAAAGTTATCCCTAGCCTTCTAAAAGTCCTACCATCCCTCGGATGATTGCCCAAAGTGATGTATATTTCTCCACCTTTCTATATAACAACCCCATATCCCTCTAACATTACCTTAACACCATATATTACCAAACCCCTACTTTGGTTCTACCTATTGACCCTCCCTAAGGCATGTCATCCCACCTTATGATCGACACTTCTATTGCCACAATTTATACCCAACCCTTGATTACCCAAGCATCCTACCCTACCAATAACCCCACCAATACCACTATCCAAAACCAACCCACCTAACCAATCAGCACCCAAACACCTTCTACCCCAACTAGTAATCTTTCTAGTATAGGAGCAACCCTACCTCTGGGTAGTAGTACTCCACTTACCATGGAAGTACCCTCTACCAATGTCACCACCATTCCTCTTATTTCCAACCCAACTACCTCCACCACATTCCAAAGCTTGGTAGTCCCCATACCTACTACCCTTCCACTCATCACTACCAAAGTTACCACCTATCCCCTATCTGACAACCCAACCATACATCTAACCCAACCTATGTCAATCACCTAATAGGTGCCCATCACACCAAACCCAAGATACATCCATAACCCACAATGGCATGTGCCTCTACCTTCTACCTAACTACCTATATCCATGTATTCATGTGTGGCATCATGCCAACCACTCATGTCCACATACCAATATATGTTAGCTTCTCAACCCACCACCAACTATCTATATGTTGTACCTACCCAAACCCAACATAATATACCTTAAAACTACAAGGGTACACAACCATAAATGGATCTTGTCAAAATGTTAATGGACAAAATGACTACTTTGAAGTCATCTATCTTTGGTTCCCATAACCTCTTATCTTATGACCAAATCTTTAATGAACTAATTCATCCATCCATCCCCATTCGATCTTATCCTCCTTAATGGAAACGTCTAAAATTTTCAAAATTTTAGAGCAAAGAAGACCCTCAACAACATCTAAGAGCATTTAGATATTCTTGTTATTTAATCACCTATGATGATACTCTCCTTATCCATACATTTCCCATGTCTCTATTAGGTTTGGCACTAGATTGGTACATTATTATTACAAATCACTCCCTCTTTTCTTTTGCCTAGCTAGCCTATACTTTCTTAGGTCACTTTTCCATAAACATTTCTAAGAAAGTTTCCATCACCAATCTCTACTCCATTCAAAAATTTAATGATGAGTCCATAACCAAATTCGTGGCTTATTGGAGAAGTTTGATAAATCAAATCTCTCTTTCTCTTTTCCCCAATCCAAGTTAATTGAACTCTTTTTACAAGCTTGTGCCAAATACATTTCCTCAACTTTATGGGTTCAAAGCTTTAGGACCTTTCATGAGGCTATCACCATGACACAAAAATTAGATAATAAATTCATTGATAAGGGGAGGTTAAAATTGATAAAAATGAATTCCACCTTCAAATAAAATGAGGCCCCCTCCTCTAAACCTAACAATAAAATAAATTCTAACTCCAAAAACAAGGGAACCATGATTATGGTTATCCTTAAAATCACCCCTCCACCCATTGTTAATAAATTAAACTCTTCCATTTCCTCCAATTAGAACATTAAAAACCCAAACCACAACAACAAAAAATAGTTTACTCTACTAAGGGAGTCATATGCTTCAATCTTGGAAAAGTTATTGAAAGCAAACATCATACAACTCCTACTAATCAAACCTCCACAATAATTCAATTCCTCTCATCATGTACCTATTTGGTATAAGGAGAATTAATTATGAGCCTTCCACCATGTCATTAGACATGATGTTAGTAGGTGTAATACCTTCAAGAATATCATCCAAAATATCATTGACAAGGGGGAACTTGTGTTGGATAACCCTAATACATCTCAAAGTAAATCACTTGACATCTTTAGATATCCATTTCCAAACAATGCCTATTCCATAAATAATGAAAATAATAGAGAAGAATCCTCTCACAACCATGAGGTCCATACCATTAATGTATTTCTTATTCAAATCATTACTAAGGAAGCCATTGATGAAATTACCTTTCCTTCCCCTCCACTTAGTGAGGTAGTGGGGTCACTCTCCATTCCTTTGAAAAATGAGACCAAGGAAAAAACCCCTCTACTTTCTCCACTCATCAAGGTATTTGAGATACCAACCTCTCCTTTGGAGGGCATACCAATAGATTAAACCATTAACATCATATCCTTTTCCTCCATCATATAGAAATACACCCTTAGTTTGGAAAACAACCCTAAGGAAGAGATCACTCTACCTACCTCTCCCATAAGACACTCATCTTCCCAAGACTTGGATATTTTTATTGAGGAAATGGATGAGGTAACCACTTCTTTATCTACACCCATGGGTTTGACCTTTGAGATTAGTATCAAAGGGATCAAACCATCCTATAATCCCTTCTTTAGATTGGTTCAAAACTTAGAGTACTTATCCTAACCCAATGTAGATCATGTTACATCTTGGCACCATCTTAGGATTCCTTACCTAACCAAGCAAGAATATTCAACCATGTCACTATTATCCCAACCTTCTATTTTAATTATTGAACCCACCATCACCCCAACCAATCTTTTAGAATCCTCTACTAATCAATCCATAACCAAACCTTCTAAACTAACTCCACCTCAAATAACCAAGTCGCCCTTTTCATTCCAACCAAGCCCACCAAAAACCTTGACATATTCCCTATTCATAACCTCACTCACCCCTCATTGAAATTAGACTTAACAACAAAAGGATAAGGGAAAGGGAAAGGTGTACATTTTATGGACATATTCCTCTTTCACCACCCAATCACCCAATTAACACTAATCACCTATACATTTAACTAAACCCAAGGTATCTATATTGGGTCCCTCTAAATCTAACCCATCTTAGTTAATCCAATGAGTAGTTTTGAAACAAATTCATTAAACACTGAGGAACATGAGTTTGTATGAACTAATCAATATCTCACCCCATCAATTTCAAGAAATGATATAAGCTTTTCAATCCGTTGAGGTCCAACAATAATACCCATAACCTTTAGCAGCCTTTATCAGAGCTCTTCAACTTTGTAACCTTGCTACCTTTAAGGATTCAAAAATTCCCTCCACCCATAAGGATGATCTAGATCCTTCCATTATCATTACCATGTACATCAACCAAACACACATCAATAGGGTTTTAATTGATGGGGGAGATAACATCAACATTATCTCCTCCCATACATATAACCAACTTAGATTACCTAATAACATTATGTCAAAAACCTTAGTGATGCTATGATTATTCAATAATACCATGGCTAGAGCTTTAGGAATTATTGTCCTTCACATTCACCTAGGACCTCACATGCTTATTTATCTCTTCTATGTAGTAGAAGGTGAGTTCAAGTATAACATTTTACTAGGATTCCCTTAAATTCATTCCATGGGATGTGTGCCATCCTCCCTATACTGATGTATTGATTCAAACATGAAGGTCAATTTGTTATCATCTAAGTTGAACTAAGTAATTTTACATCACGCAACATGACATACCAACCCAATGACATTTTCCTTCCTCTATACAACAAGCCTCCATCATTAAAATATGAAGCCCCATCTCCTTCTACCAATGAATCCTCCATCAATTGAGCTATCGCTTCCACCCAAATCTCCACAATGGACCCTTTAGAATCATCCTTCCATCATCTTTCATTAGGGGAGTATTACCTCTTGACACTAGAAACTTTTCCTACTCAAGAGTATGGGAATCTTGGCCAAAAACCTAGTTATGAACCAAATATTAGAATTTTTATTCCTTTCAGATCCTTAACCTATCAAACCAATTTCATATATAGGGGACTTGATAAACCCCTTGATACTTCCACCACCTCTTTCTCACCTCGACCATTCACCTCTAGTTTCTCCTATCTAGATAAATTAGAGTTTGACAAGACATATATTTATAGGTTTGATTAGAAGGGATTTGTTCTAGGTCAATATGAACATGGGTTACATGAGTTTCTTCCAATCAAGACCCAAAAACCTCACAAAAATCATATCCTTATTTTTACACCACCTAAAAAGCAAACCAACCTACCTCCCATTACCATTTTTGAGGAAGACATCCCTTCTTTACCAACTCCTTCTCTATCAATAATTGAGGATTCTAAAATCATCCCCCCTAACTTTTTTTCATCAACATGATTAGCCTAAAACCCATGACTTATCAAAAAGATTGGTTGACCATAACCATTCCTATAATTCATCTTTAGATGGTAGGAGATGATTATCCTATCATTAATATCATTTAGTGTCAGGATGACTATTCTATTCTCACCTATCTTGGTGTAGAAGATTATTCTATCCACAAATCTCTTCCACCTAAAAATTAAACCATGTTAAATTAATCCACCATGGATATCAACTTGGATACTTTGGATAGCCTATTCATTGTAAAAATTGGCCAATCACTAAATATTAAGGAGATTTAGGACATCCCCTCCTTAAAATATGGTAACATAACATTTTCTTGGTCTTAAAGAGATATGAAAGGAATCAACCCCTCCATCGCTAACCATAATATAGTCACCAATCTCAATGCCAATCCAATTAGGTATAAACTTTGATGAATAAAAACTCACATAGACCTCATTAAAAAAGAGATTCAATGTGTCTTATCCATAAATTTTATTCAACCTATTAACTATACCCAATGGGTCTCAAACATCATACCTATCACCAAAACCATAGGGGGACTTCATATTTATGTCGACTTTTATGACCTTAACCTTGCATTCATAAAGGATGACTTTTTTTTTGCCAAGCATTGACTAGATTATCGATCTTACATCCATCCATGAGATGTTATCTCTTATGGATGGATTCACAGGTTACAATTAGATCCTAATTACCCCTAAAGATCAACACAAAACCAATTTTATCACCACATGGGGTAGTTTTTGCTATAAGGTCATGCCTTTTAGACTAAACAATGCTGATGTAACCTACCAATGTGTTATAACCTACATATTCCATAACCTTATTCATAAAATCATAGAAGAGTATGTCTAAGACCTTCTTGGGAAAACAAAATTTTGTAAATATCATTTGGTCATTCTTAAGATTATCTTTGTGTGACTCATCCATTACTCTCTCTACCTTAATCCTAAGAAGTGTATTTTTGGGGTCTTATTAGGAAAGCTCATTGGATTTATCATCTCCCTATGGGGAATTGAAGTCAATCCTTTAAAAATCAAATCAATCCTTGGCATGCCTCCTCCCACTCACCTCAAGCCAATTTTTATCTTACAGGGGAAGCTCTAATCTATTCATCACTTTATCTCTTAACTCTCAGATTGATGATAACCTTTCCATCACCTTCTTAAGAAGGATATATATTTTAAATGGAATAAAAACTATCAAAAGGCATTTGATTAACTTTAAGAGTACCTTATATCTCCACCCATCCTCATTACTCACAAGGAAGATCAACCTTTTTACCTTTATATTTATACCACCGACCACTCCTCAGGAGCAATGCTAGCTCGTCAAGATGAGAAACATAAAGATCAAGTCATCTACTACATTAATTATTCATTTATAGAGTATAAGACATGGTACAACCATACTAAAAAAATATTCCTTGCTTTGGTCTTTGTGGCCACCAAAATTCACCATTACCTCCTTAACCACAAGACCTATATCATAGCCAAAACTAACCTACTCAAGTATATGCACTCCAATCCATACCAAAATCAATTTATGGCTAAGTATATCATGATTTTAGCTGAGTTTAACCTTGAATTACTCTAGAATAAGTAAATTAAATATTGAGTCATTGATGATCAAGTATTCAAAACACCATTATCAGATAACCAACCTCCTTTTGAGTTCCCAGAGGAGTCCATCATGACCCTCTCTCAAATAGACTTCACCTATCAAGTGACCATGTTATTCAATGGATCAAATTGTTAACATGGTGGGGGAGACATAATCATCATTAACCCCCTTCATGTTGAACCTCTTATTTTATCCTTCAAGCTAGATTTTGAATGTACCAATAATATGGCTGATTACGAAGCCTTAATGATAGGTCTCCAAACTACATTAGCCTTGGGAGTCAAAATGATTAACATTTTTGGTGACTCTCAAATGGTCAATCAAATTAATGAATCTTATAAATTTAATAATGATTCTTTACAATAGTAAAAAACCTCACTGATTTACTCTTTGAATCATTTGAACACTACTACATCCAAACCACTCTATGATCTACAAACAAGTTTGTTGATATGAGGGATTCCCTCACATCCTAGATCCTATTTTCACCCTTTTATTTTAAGCTATATATCATTATCCATTAACTTACCTATCCCTTTTATGTCAAATTAGACTCTCCTACCATCTTCAATGTGGAGGAAACCCAACTCAACCTTTGGTAGCAATAGACCTTTAACTATCTCAACCTTGCCATCATCCCTTCCAACCTTTCTAGGAATGCTTGAATAACATTTATCAAGAAAACCTAAAATTATACCATACTGGGGGAATCCATTATAAATGTGTCTTTGATAGTATCCTTTTCTATTTCCTATATAGTCATGAAGCCTCTCATGCTATCAAGGAAACACATGATGGGATCTATGGGGGACACTTTAGTGGCTTTTCCATCACTAAATGCATCCTTTTACTTGGATATTATTGGCCCACCCTTAACTAATATTTATTTTATTATGTGAAAAAGTATTTCAAATGTTAATAACATGCTAATTTACATCATGCACCTAGCCATAGTCTTCAAGTATCCAAGTATCTTTGGCACTTCTCATAATGGAGTTTGGATCTTATTAGTTAAATCAACCCCCATTATTCATAGATACATCATTATATCATCACTACAATGGAATATTTCACCAAATTTCTACAGGCTATTCCTATCATCTCAACCAAAGCTAAAAACATTGTCAATTTTATCAACCATCACATTATCTATATTTTCAATGTTCCTCATAAAATTATCATTGATAATGAAAAATCTTTCAAAAATAAATAAGTCTAAAGTATTTGTGATGTATTTGGTATCAAGTTAATTTTTTCATCACCCTATCATCCATAAGCAAATGAATAGGCTGAAGATTCTAACAAAAATCTCAAAAACATGCTAATTAAAATGGTTAATTCATCTGGTCAGGATTGGAATTTACACATCCCCTTCTCCTTATGGGAATATCACACTAAAATTCAAACCCCTATGCATGATACCCCTTTCTCTTTTGTGCTTGGATTTGAGGCTATCTTACTTCTAAAAGTCTAAATTCCCTTTCATTGCATATCCTTGTAAGATCTCATATATGAGAATGATTATTGTTAAAAACATTTCGCCCAACTTGAGCTACTTGATGAAAATTATTTATCCATGCTCACCCACATTGTGTCTATCACGATTGAATCAAGTAGACTTATAAAAAATACCTTAAATTGTAAGAATTCAATATTAGAGACCTCATCCTAAAGGAAAATAAACATGTCAACAACATGGAGAAAATAAATTAGGGTAAGTTTGCTTTTAACTAGCTTGGGCCTTATATCATAACACATAAGTATCAATTAGGAGCTTACCAATTGTCCTCTCTTGAAGGGAAACTAGAAATTTAACCCCTCAATGATTCGTATTTACATCCTTTATTTTTTTATACATGATAAAACTCACCTTTTTGTCTAACTTAAGCTCATCCTTTATTTTCACCCATATCCATCCCCTTATTTTGAGCATAATTGATTAAAACTAAATCAGTTGACTGTCCGTTACAACCTTAGCCTAATCTTGAGCATGGGTACCATAGCGCTACGTATGGCATGATATTCATGGTACTTTACATCCCCTTATAGGATGGATTCCCATGATTATTGTTGCTTAAACAAATTTTACCCATTGTCAACCTTATTTCTCGTTATTCTTGCCTTTATAATGGTGTACCTTTTTAATCCTATATAAGCAAATCCATATCAATATAAAAAACATAATGAATCAAACTCAAAAAAAATATAGAACTCATATGGGTCATTTAAAACCTTCATAGACTACTCCCTTAAAGGACAAATGCCAAAACATGCCAAAATTTCTCAAATATAAGGTAGACTACTTCCTTGAAGGATAGTTATCAAAAGTATTAAAAAAATATCACAAACATAAACCATTTCCTCAAAGGATGGATAAGTAAATCATTTGTCAATGCGTAAAAATTTATTGGAAGCTTCCCATATTGATCCACTTCCCCCATCCCTCTAATAAATAACAAAATAACAGAAGACCCACTATCAAAATCAGAAAAGGAAAAAATAATTTTGGAAGCTACAATCAAATTTCATCAGTAGAATTTATACATTGATCAGTCTACACTTTATTTGACATGGACTTGTTTATATTATCTCTTTGGTAACCTATATAAGAGGCATGCTAGTCTCACAAGAAGGTTCCATTTTCATCCATCTCCTCTTTATACACTCTATAAACAAGGTATTTTGAGCTCACTTGATGTTATGTGATCAAGACACTTTTTAACCAACTAAAAAATGTTAATGAAAAATAGTCAAAGGACTTATGTTCATAAGCCCGTCATAATTTAGTTTATTTTAGTCCTTACCAAATAAGAAGCATCATGCCTTATTCTTATTTAATCATATCGCATTGTTGAAACATTCATTATGGCATTTGTCTCTTGATCAGTCTATCTCCTTCACATTTAGTTTTCTAATCCAACTTACTTTATGTGTCAAACACCTTCATCTAATCATATACAACTCATTAAAAATATTTAAAAATCAATTGTGTTTTATGTGTTGTGCCTTATTTTAATCAAAATAACATCTTATCCATCATAACCAATCATAACAAATATATGATCATAAGTCCATAAGTCATCACACATAAATCTACGTAAAAAATATATCTAATCATAAATAACATCATCATATCATAATCATCTTATCCAAATAACAATCGACACCAACTACCCATGAGACACATATCACTATTCCATCATACATCATCCACATATACTATACATTCCATACTTATATAGGTAAGAAAATAAAGATTCACCCACATTTCCAATAAAAATTCTCATTGTAAACATCATCACAACATCATGAAAATCCCCTTGTCTAACCATAACTTCATAAGCATCCTACCATCTATCACCTACATAAAGTTATGATCCATTAACCCATAACCATGTTATGAACATAAAATACATCATATTTATCCATAAACATAACAATACTCACAAACATCTTAGTATCATAAAAAAACATGCAATAAAATATAAACATTATCATATTGTAAACAACATCCATCAATATCGAATATCATCATGAACATAAATCAAATGGCCAAATCATCACATGCCTAGCTAAGTGAATACACATCATCATAACATCATAATCATCATAAATAACATAACATCCATAAACATCAACATAAACCATAAACCATGATCACATCTATATATTATGCTCTCATAATCATAATAGTGGTCATATATAAAACAAGGAACATGTCTCTCAAATTGATATCCATCTTGATACATCAGCTCACAAGCTAATATCAAAATCATATGATACATAAAAGATATAATCTCTCATAATAATCTATGAGACTTGATTACCATTTCCTCCTAATCCTACCTATTCCCCTATAAATACAACCCACTGACCTAGTGTCATGCTGCTAGCTTATCTAATGATCCCTACTCTATACTCACCCCATCTAAGCTCTTCTAAGAGATGTGTAAAAACTAAGGATTTATAATACCATAAATCCTCCACTATCATAACATATCTCACCATGGTGATAGTCTTTGTTGGTCTTAAAAGTGATGGTACTCACCCTCTTGGCTATCTAAGAGAGTCTCTCTCTTGTGTAACTATGATTAGCTAAGCCCTAGCTCTCTCTCTCTCTCTCTCTCTCTCTCTCTCTCTCTCTCTCTCTCTCTCTCTCTCTCTCTTCTCTCTCTCTCTCTCTCTCTCTCTCTCTCTCTCTCTCATAATATTAGCCACCTAGCCTTATACTACATCCCTCTCTTAAGTGACTAATGATAAGGATGATTATGCTACAACTAGTGTCACCCATCTCTGATCCCTCTTAGTAATCAGTACCTATCTATCTAGGTCATCCACACCCCTCTCATCACCATCCTATACCTCATTCTATGATAATTGATGTGGAGGTGCCCTTGAAACTACTATTGTTCTCTACACTCTCCCTCATGCTCTTTATATCCTCTTGGGTTAATGTCTTCAACCAATCCACCTATGTCAACACCCAATCTCCCTCAATAACTAACAAAACCTCCAACCATATCTAATTTTTCATACTCACTAAGAGATAAACATCGGAGGTTAGCAATGAACAAATGAGAAAATAAAACCCATATTAGACTTTTGACCTCACCCTTTTATGGATGACATCCGACCACTGATGGTCAGTAGATGACTATTAATGGTCAACATTAACCATTGATGGATGACCTACTCAAATATTTATAACCTCAATTATCATTTCACACATGATCTAAGTATCTATTTTCCACTTCCACCCTAACACCAACATCATTACTAATCATTGGAGCTTACCTACTTTACTAACCACACCAACCATAATATTAATCCTTACAACCCAACTCCCACATGTTTTGTGACAACCCTACCTTGGTCACTTTCATCACTATTAATGGTTTTATATCTTTAAAAACTTAAACTCATCCTAATTTTTCACACTAACTTAATCATGTCTTCCTAGGAGCACTTCCTACCTTGGATACCTATGAATACACTAGCCTTGCCTAGGAAACTTGAGTTTATGAATGATACCTAACCACCATGCCTAAATGTGGTCACTTGGTCTACTTATCACTTATCCTTATAACACCACCAATTTTAATAATTATTTTAACCATAGAAGCTTAGTCAATAGGTGACATGTGATATTACATTTAGTCACACTCTGTGCGTGTGTTTATGCCTTGATGCCCAACCCAACCAACATTATCACTCTCTTAACGAATTATAAAAATTGTACCCAATTCTATGTCACCTCATCAAATCCTAATTTGAGGGAAAACACCTCCTCCCATGATTGAGTTAACTGAACCTTCAACTAACCTTCTATTTTTGTTTTATATCTTCTTGATATAGACTACATAATAAAAAGGGGAAAAATATAAACACTAAAAAATCACACATGATAGTTATAGATGTCAAACTAACCACTAGACCACCTTTGGAGCCCCTTAGGACCACTTGACAACCAAAAACTACCAAACCTAAGTCAAAATGACTAACTTCGACCATTTTACCTTTCACCTATCGATCGTCAATGGTTAACCTCTAACTATTAATGATTAGACCTAACCACTAATAGTCACCTTTTAACCACCTTAAGGGTTAACTCCAACTCAATTCTACCTTGTTTTTTTATTCTTATCCATTTGCATAATTATGCATGTTAATACTAAAATTAGATGGCCTCTCGACACCTTGTTTGAACTTATTATTTCACCTCTACCTCCTTTCTATAAACAGAGAGGAGGAGGAGGTGAAAAAGAGAAATAATTGTGAGAGAATTAGTAATCATTAGATATTCTCATATCAAAACTTATTTTGTAGGTATTCTAGTGAACTAGTGACCAAGTCAAAGATTTGAAGTGTTGTAATTATCAATCATGACTAAGACACTGACACTCTACCAAAATTGCTCCAACCCATATAATAAGTTTTTAGCCACCCACCTTGACATTCTTCATGTAAAAGAGTTAGGTATCTATTTTTAGTAATTGATTCCTTTATTTTTGCATTATAACCAACATTTAGCCAAAAACTGACCTCTTAGAATCACTCATTAACCTTCCCAACTAGTCCTACCTTTATCCAAACCAAAACCCACAATAACCATTGATGATCACTTTGACTATTGAGAGTTTTTCCATAACCACTAATGGCTACCCAATCATAGATGGTCACCTAACATCCAATGGTTCACCCAACCACTAATGGTCACTATGTGATAATTACAACAAGTTTATGTGACCTATCAGAACCTAACCAAATCCCTCTTTATAACTTTTTCCCTGAGCACAAAACATCACCCTACTTTATAAACCATGTCTAATTTATTTAGCATGAATATCTAATTGTTTATTTCTAGAATTAGGTAAATTTATCTCTTTTAAGCATGTCTTGTATTTTATTTCACTATCTTCTATTAATTATGCAAGTAATTTATCTTTCATTTCTAGAACTTGATTTTTCAAAAGTGTGGATTGACAGCCTCCAAGGAATCTTTTGATTCTTGGATCTAGCTTGATAGGTGATCCACCCTACTACCTAACTAATCAAACTTTTCTTTAGTGCTTTCTTATCTATAGTTCGTTATTCCCAAGACAAAGAGGAGTATCTACAACCATCTAGATCATGAAGCATACACCAAATCTAGGTTATACTAACCTCACCATTCTTTCAATTTTTTACAAATTTATTCTTAGAAATAAAATAAAATTTACATGAAACAGTAGCAAGTAGTAGAAATGTAAACATATCATAGCATACAATCTATAATATTTTGTGTTTTTGAAATATTTGAATGTTTTTTGGTATGTTTACATATTATATTATTTTTGTGTTTTCTAAGTATAATCTATGTACAATCAAATGGAAATAAACTATGTACTATGAGAGAGAGAGAGAGAGAGAGAGAGAGAGAGAGAGAGAGAGAGAGAGAGAGAGAGAGAGAGAGAGAGAGAGAGAGAGAGAAGGAATTATTAATAAGAGTAGGAACCATAATAAATAATGAGTCTCATGGGATACTTAGTATTACTATGGCCTATGTCTAATATAGGAATGATAATATCTCATGCAGTGTGATTACTATGTTGTGGTTGAATGTTATTATAGTAGAAAGCTAAGTATTGTTCATCATCAAAACCATAATAACTTGGTGTGATGGAGGGAACTACCTCATACTATAGATTTGACCATTATAAATTATTCTTTGGAATATTTATTATGATTTTTCCTTTTGAAATTGTGTTTATTATAGATATACAGTGTTATGGAGGATCTTTTTCTAGAAATCTTTGTTTGAGAATGTTTGTTGGTTGAACATGGTTTTGACTTTACATCTAATCATCTTGCTCTTTCTATAATATTTCCTATGTATCTATATGTTTTAACTTGATAAACTATATCTAAAAATTATGTGTCTTAGGATTTTAAATAAATCCCAAACCCTGTTGACCAATATTATTGACTGCTAAAATAGGAGAAGTGATGCATTGGGCCTATTTACCTAAACAAACATGATAATAATATTTTTGTAGATAATTTTGACCAAAACCATACCATATTAAATGTTGATTCTCCTTTTGGAGAGGTATCTTTTCTTTATTTATTTATGCTTGTTATAATATTTATTGTTATGATTGTACTTTGTGAACCTTTTATTATTCTAAGTTATGCTTTGGTAACCACGTTTGAATTGTTTTTGAATTTGACACTTTTTGAATTGGTAGATGTGTCATTATATGTTATGTGGATGATGTGTCATTATATGAGTCATATATATCCATTATCTATTGTATTTTTTATTTTTTTAATTATGAACATGAATTGGTGTGGTGTCCATGCATTCTATGATATCCACAAAAATATTTGGATCTACTCATTAGGTTTACTTTAATCATGTCCCTTAGTATCTAACCTAAACTCTTATTTAACCTTTTAATTCCTTTTGAATCACTATTTGTGTATTTACTTTGTAGTGATTTATGATTTGGATATGTAACATTATTTTCCACAAATGGAATAGGTGAAGATACATATACATGATTTAACCTATTATGTCCTAGATACCTTTCTCTTATAAATTTTTATTCCAATGTTGTAATATTTTCATGTAATAGTTGATTCTAATTTTTTAAAGCTGAAATTATATTATTGATACTTATAATTTGATCACATAGAGTCTCACTAGTGTAAACCCTAGTTGTTTCTATTTAAACATGTAGGCATATACCCTATACGGAAGAGGTGTGAATAGGTTGAATAGGGGGATTAGTGTCATTGATATATGTTGATTTATATCATGGAGAAGTGATATCATAGACCTAGTTAGAGGTAAATTAGTTATCACCCTCATGGAGATGATGAGGAGAAGGTGATTCTTTCTTATGTGTAAGATATGACATTGAAACTTGAAACATAGTTGTTAGCTTATGTGCTAAATCCTCTATGGGTATATGGATTTTCTTGTTAATGGAATTACACATAGGAAAAATATAAAATGATATGAGATATGATTTATATTTTAAATTATATAAAGAATCATCTATACATGTGTTTATGTTTTTCTAAATTCATTCTAAATTAAAGGGTACAAGCATGTAAAAGAAAGTATGAAACTTTGCAACAAAAAGTAATTAATTTATTCTATCATTATGATCATGATTATATGAATTGGAAGATATATGAATATGAAATTTGAGTTTTGGAAATAAAATATTATTATAAATCTAAAAGGATATAAACCCTAAGTGTGTCTAGGGTTAGGATTTTTGAATGTGGGGTTCCTTTGAAACAATTTAGATTATGTGTAAAATAAATATAAACCCTAATATGAAATTTATTTAATTTATATAGGTTATATAAATAAAATTAAAAAATCATAAGTATTCATCCCTAAATTTATTACACAAAATTTGGATGAATGCAAGCTATCGTTTGATGTAATATTCAAAGTAAGACAGCTTCACCACATGATTTAATCTCTTAGGGTTTTACACAAGTCATTTTTATGTTTGGTTAAGGGGTTCAGATGTCTAAATTAGTTAAATAAATATGAAATAATTAAGTAATAATTTTTTATGACCTTTTACCTTATTTGAATTTCTAAAAATAACAATAAATAGGGATAAATAGAGACTTAGTTGAAAAATGGCTATCATAAATGATTTAGGATCTGAAAGTTAACATTTGGGCAACAATCTATGTCATCAATATGATTATAGTATTCATTTGTTCACTAGATACTAGTGCCTATTTTGGATAGTAGCTCTATTTATGTGTAGTGTCATCAATGTGGTTTTAATGTTCCCTTTATGGGATTGTTCCTATTTTTTGGGACCACATGTGCTTATATTTGTAGGCCCTATTCCTGCATGACTAGAACCTATAGCTCTGTATTATACCTTGAAATTTTGATTTAAGATGCAAAACCCAATCTCCTTATAAAGTATGGCATGAGAAATAATTTTGTGTGTTAGTAAGATAGAATGGACATCATCAACACCCCATTGTGTAGAGATTTGCCTACATACAAGTACTCTGATGATGGATCAAGTTCGATGTAGTTTTCCCCACCTAGTGTTTGATGTATGTGCAAGTGAATGATAGAATGAGAGTGGCCTTGGATACCTTGAATATTATTGAGCTTTAAAATGATTTAAAACTAGACTTAGGGTTGTCGTAGATGGTAGTATGCAGAAATTAGGGTAGAATAGAAATCAAATAGCTTGATTTTTTATAACCTTGTCTTTTTTAGTGAATAGAGGTAGATTGGACTTATATTTATAGGGTTATGTTTCTTATGTAAATAATAAAATGATCTTAGTACATCCTTAGGATGGGCACACATTTGAAAAACTATCCAATAGGAAGAGCTAGGGCTAAGTAAAATACCACCTAGTTGAGGATACTAGCACCATATGGCTGTAGTGTCCCAAATGTGGTGCTAATGTCCTTTTGGTAGATTGTTAAGAAATTGGAATTAGTTTCTAAGATGACATTTTATGGGAGTATGTTTTAGCTAATTGTATGTGGTTTTAATCTACTTAGTGATTAAAAGAATGTATCTAATTCTCTTAAGATGGATCTAGGGATAAGCTAGGAATAGGATAACTCAATCAACACTCTTAGCATCCAATTACCACTTTTAGGTGTGATTATAAGATTCTCTCTCTCTCTCTCTCTCTCTCTCTCTCTCTCTCTCTCTCTCTCTCTCTCTCTCTCTCTCTCTCTCTCTCTCTCTCTCTCTCTCTCTCTCTCTCTCTCTCTCTCTCTCTCACACACACACACACACACACACACACACACACACACACACACACACACACACACACACACACACACACACACACCACAATATAGACACACACATAAAGAGAAAATAAAGCATTTAAATATGTTTAAGGGTAAATTAGTTATGTTTGGTAAAATTTTATACTAGTCATATTATGTATATAATACTATATTTTTAAATACATTAATATAAAATATGATGGATGCATGAATGTGTTATATTAATTTATTTTGAAATGGATCTTAAATTTTAGGGTTTCCTAGTATCTATTATATAATAGCATTTAATATGGAAAATCTATATATTAAATATATTTATTTAAGTATAATATGGTTTTTGTATAAATATGAAATTATTGACATTAGATAAATGAGTGAGATGAGATGGATTTCATTGATTTACCTAGTGTCACTATTGGTCTGAATAAATGTAATTCAAATGAGTAGTTCTATGAAATTGATTGATCTTAGAGATCTGAAAACTATATGAAAACTTTGGCAAAATTAAAGTTTATGGTTTTAACATTGTCATTTTACATGTTTGATTTAATTTAGATGTATTGAATGATATCATGTTAGAATGATTTTTTTTGTGGTATGTTTCATGTGATAGTTATCTAACAAAACATGGGTTTCTAGTTGACTTTCTCAATTTCTATACTATCATCATATACCCATCCATGAAGGGAGGGACATTCCTTGATTGGGATACTATGTGGGGGATTTTTAGTCTATGGTTTGTGTGTAAAATCACTCAAATGATACTCTCCCTCCCATTAAAACAATCAACTAATAGAGGCTTCACTAGAAAAAATCAGATATAAATGAGTTCAATTTTTTAATTATGACTCATATGTTCTATGGAACATTATAATATTGTAATCTAATTATCTAGATGTGTATTATTGTATAGTTATAATTTCTAATGTAAATTATAAAATGATAGTAGTTGGTGTTAAACTTATTGTACTTAATGAAATAAATAATCATTAGTGGTTGAATTATTATTGATATTTATATGTTATTTTCATGAAATCAAATAAAACATGCTTAATCAAATCACTATCTAAATGAATCATCAACTAAACCCTATGGCTAAACTTACAGTCAATTAAAAAAGATGCATTTAGTTATAAATCTCTAATGTTATATTTTTTTTATTAGAGTTTTATTTTAAATTACATAAATATAGTTAACCCTGAGGGGTTATTACATTATGATATCAAAGTGAAGGTTAAAACACTTGGACTTAATCAATCCACTAATGTATTCTTATTCTTCTTTATTCAAAAATAAGAATGTTGCATCGAAAGCCAACTAGTGAGGGTATATTGAATCCTAATAATGTTAACCATCTAGTTGACCTAAATTAGTTTATTTTTGAATAAGTTTCAAATATTAATCTAATTCTCATAGCCATAAATGAGACTAGGGACCATATAACTACCATTTAATAGGAAGTTCATGGCCATATTGAGGAGAATAATCAAAATAAACCTAAAGAACATCATGTTGAATAAGAATTTACATAAGATACTAAACAAGAGGAGGTACCTCAATATGTAAGAGCCTGTGTTGATATTGAGCTTGCATAAGATATGAAGAAGGATAATCCACCCAAGTTTGATGGGAATGGTTCTAGGAGATGGAGCTAAAGCATGGATAACTAAGATATAAAAGTATTTCAAAATTCATAATTACTCTAAGGTTATGAAAGTAGTTTGGGGAGATTTCTAGTTAGCTAATGAAGCAACTAAATGGTGGGAAAACAAGAAACTAGAGATGAATCTTGACTCTATCACTACCACATGGAAATAGTTCATGACCTTATTTAGATCATGATGGTTACCCCAACTCTATTTTGATTAGAAGCTGATAGATTTTTAGAATCCAAAGTAGGGAAACCTTTTAGTGACCAAGTGATAAGAGTAATTCACTAAGATCCTAAAGTATGTTCTACAATATCAGGTAGACAAGAGGTTTTACATTAGGAAATTTATTATAGGATTAAAACCCTAAATTAGGTGTGAAGTAGATGTGTATGGGCCATCTACTATGGATCAGTTCTTCTAAAAGATAGTTAAGTAGGAGAAGAAATTGAAGTCACATGCTCATGTTAGAGAGAAATTCAAGAAAAAGTTTGAAGGTACCAAAATGACTTTCAACAAGAATAATTAGAAGATGAGTGAAAACTCTAAAAACTAGTTCAAGAGTTAGATTGCCAAGTTTAACAATGATTCAAGGAATAAGAATATAGGTAATGGTTTCAAATAAGGTTTTAGAGGGAATCATCAATTTGAAAGGAAAGGACCACCTATCATATTCTTCATCTATGGAGGTGATCATTACTATAAGGGAATGCACTTGGGGTAAAATATATGGTAAGAATAAGGGTTCCTTTTTGTAGCAAGGGTGTTTTCAGCCAAGGATTCAAGTAGCTATTAAAAACTAAAAAGCTAAGTTTTAGGCTTCACTATTGAGCTATCAGGTACTTTATTTGGTTAAACAATTCTAATTTTGATTGACACTAGAGATAATGAATTTTTTATTACTCCTAGAATGCTTAATAAGTTATCTAGGAAAGTTGTTGTTATGGAAAATACATGGTTAATGTAATACATGACTGAATCCACGGTTATGGTTGATAATTATTTGGTCTAAGATGAGATCAAACTACCATAGTTCAATATGATAGTGGATATGTTTGTAGATCCTTTGGGGTCATATGATGTGATCCTACAAATAAATTCGTTAGCTCAACATAAATCCAAGGTAGATTGTCTACTTAAAAAGGTTGAATGTTTAGATGATTTGGGAAATCTAACCCAAATTTATGGAGATAAGAGGAAACCTAAGGTAAGGCATATTTATATAATTTAGTTGAATAAATATCAAAGTAAAGGGTGTCAAACATTTATTGTAAAAATAAATTTGATGGAAGAATCAAAGGGCCCTTATATTAAATATTATCCTTTTCTCAAAGATTTTTTGATATATTTTTCTTGAAGAATTTTTAGGTTTAGCTCCTAAGAGACAATTTTATTTCTCAATAAACATCATCCCAGGGTTTAAAATCAAAGTATAAACCCCCTTAAAAAATGATACCAACTGATTTAGTGGATTTGAAGGCTTAACTTTAAGATCTATTGTCTAAATAATTGATGCAACCAAGTGTGTCACCATGGGGTTGTATTAGTGCTGTTTATTAAGAATAAAGATGGAAATCTTCACCTATGTATTGATTACAAGTTGCTGAATAATTTGATGAGGAAAAAATAGGTATCTCTTACCTCACATTGATGATCTTTTTGATCAAATGTGTGTAGCATTAGTTTTCTTAAAGATTGATCTTAGAGTAAGATATAATTAGTTGAATATTTGTGAGAAAGACATTCCAAAAATAGCCTCCAAAACTTTACATAAACCTTATGAGTTTATGATTCTTCCTTTTCAGCTAATAACTATGCCTGCAACATTTATGAATCTCATGAATAGTGTGTTTAGAGATTATCTAAATTGATTTGTATTAGTATTTTTAGATGATATACTAATCTATTCATAATCTAAGGAGGAACATCTAGATAATTTGAATTTAATTCTATAGTGGTTAAAAAGCATAAGCTTTTTGGGAATCTATAGAAGCATGACTTATTTTACAAAAAGGTATAGTACCTTGGACACATCATATCTATAGAAGTAATTTAAGTGGATCCTTTAAATATTAAAGCCATTATGGAATGGCCATCACCTAAAAACATTCATGAAGTAAGGATTTTTATGGGTTTGGAAGGATATTATAGGAATTTTATTCTAAATTATTCTAATATTACAAATCTAATTACTTATATTCAATAAAAAAATTAGAAGTTTGTGTGGTTAGTGAACTGTGAGGAAGATTTTCAAAAGATGAAAAGAAGACTCACCTTAGCATTAGTGTTGATATTTCTTGATCTAAATAGTAAATTATCAGTGATAATCAATGCTTTAAGAGATGGACTTGGAGGATTTCTCATGCAATAGGGTTTTGTTGTAGCTTATGAGTTTAGGAAGTTGAAATTGTAAGAGTCAAGTTATGACCTGCATGATCTGGAATTAGCTCCAATTATTCATTCTTTATAGGTTTATAGGTATTATATGTTGGGAAAACAATTTAATTTAAGACTGATAACTTGAAACTCAAGTATATTTTCACCCAACCTAATTTGAATGCATGTTAGAAATTATGGTTAGAGTTCTTTTTAGTGTGATTTTGACATCAGGTACATTAAAGGCAAGTAAACTAGGGTTTTAGATGTCCTTAGTGATCAAAGGTATATAACATCTTTGACAAGTATCAAGAGTACTTTTCATGATCAAGTGGTGAAATTATCTCTATAGGATGAATTTAATGAATAGAATAAGCTATAATTGACTTAAAATTCTTAAGATCTTAAGTTTTAGGGATTAAAATTTGAGGATGGTGGTTTGTTGAGGTACAAAAGACAATTTTATGTACTAGATAAAGAGAATTTGAGGAGTGTAGTAATCAAGGAACTACATAATTATCCTTATTAAGGCAATCCAAGTGTGATTAATCTCTTAGTAGAGCTGAGACCATTATATTTTTGGAAAGGAATTAAGAAAGATGTAGCTGACTTTGTTTCTTGATGCCTAGAATTTCAGTGAGTTAAGGCTGAGCATGTGCATCACACTAGATTTTTATACCTGCATTGTATACCAAAATAAAAGTGGCATGTCATTATTATGGGATTTATCCAAGGGTTACTAGTGTCTCAAAACTAATATGACATGATTTTGATGGTTGTTGATAAACTCACCAAAGTAGCTCACTTTATTCTTGTTAATATTACAGATGATGCACCTATGATTGAAAATAGATTTGTAAGAGAAGTGTATAGGATTCATGGATTTTTGGAAAAGATTATATCATATATGGATTAAAAAATATTTCTAATATTTTGGATGACTTTTAATTCAGCTTTGGGTACTCATTTAAACTTTAATACAACATACCACCCATAAACTCATGTATAAACAAAAAGAGTTAATCAAGTATTGGAAGATATTTTGAGAATGTAATGCATGAATTATTAGTATAGATGGGAATAATACCTTCCATTGGTTGATTTTTATTACAACTCATACCAATAAATGCTAAAAATGGCTCCATTTGAGGCATTGTATGGAAGAAGGTTTAGAACACCAATCGGGTGGGAAAAATTAGAAGATATGGTAGTCTTTGGACTAGTTATTCTTATTAAAATGGAAGAATGGGTTAAATTAATAAGGTAAAGGTTGGTTGAATCCAATGATAGATATAAGAGTTATGTTCAACTAAAAATGACATTGAGGTAAATTTTCAATTGGAGATAAAGTATTTCTACATGTAAAACCATAAAAAAGCTCAATCAAATTTGGTAAATCAACCAAGTTATCTCCTAGATATTTGGGACCTTTTGATGTCTTAGAAGTTTTCAATTTTATTTCAAATAGGATTAATTTGACATGAGATTTAGCACTTATACATAATCTCTTTCATGTGTCCTATCTTAAAAATTATGTTATTAATCCTTCTAATGTGTTGGATTAGAATTTTTTATAGGTTCTAGATCTCTCGGTGATCATGGTAGAACCAATTAGAATAATTGACACTCATAAACTTAGTTTATGTAATAGAGAAGTATCATAGTGCAAGGTCTAGTGGGACCAATATTCTAAAGATAGTGCTACTTTGGAAGATTATGAATAGTTGCAAAATTTATTTACTCATTTGTTTACTTAGTAATTTACTGACATTATGTTTTATTTTTTGTTAAACACTATTTTATTTCATAGCTTTTATTGAAATAAGTGTCATCGAGATGATGACCAATTTTAAGGGGGAATGGTGTTATATCTCAATTTTCCTTGAGACTTATTTTGTTGTTAACAATGGGTTTACTTAATGTGTTAAGTAACTAAAATTAGTTATATGTTGATTTGGATAGTGTTTATTACTTATATAATGATTGTTAACTGATTAGTTGGTGGGTTGTATTCTACATGGTACATTTTAATTATGATTTAGCAGTATATTTTGTTACAACATTCATTATGTTCTTTTACATGATCTGGTCTAACCAATATTCATTTGTAATGAGGTGGATGTGGTATGGATTCCACTCTTTTGACTATGACCAAGGGAGGGTATCATCAGAGAAGATGGTGAAAATGGAGACCTGTGGGGAGAAAGACAATGGAAACTTGAAACCCAATGCACACCATGTAGAGTAAGATTGTCCGAAAATTGCTAGTTGATTTATATTTTTGTATCATGTGGATGTGATTTATTACTATATTTGCATATTTTCTAACCTGATAGTGTGTTTTCATTTATTATTATATGTTGATCATACTCCATTGATTAAATTTATGACCCATATGATTTGTAAAATTATAGAAGATACTTGTTAAGGTAAAATATAACATTTAATTAGTTTACTTCATGAATTAGTAGGTATCACGAAATGTGTTATGAAAGTCTTAGATTGATACTATTGTATTTCAAAGTTTTGTTTTCTTGTCTTGACATTGATTTCATTTTGATAGGTAATGTTTAGTTCAGATTATGTAATAAAACTATTCCTGATTTATAAACATGTTGACTATATGATATGTTTATTATTATTGTGTATTCTAATGTAACCTTGGACATATCTTCATTAATTAGCCAAAAAGGGACCTGTATGTAATAAATAAGGTTTTTAACCTTAGCATTTTATAATAATATGTTTTGAAAGCATGGTCTTAGGAATATTAATAAGGTTTATTGGTTTTGTTTGACCTAAAACTACAACATGGATAAATTCATGATTATATTTAACATTCATAAGTTATATACTTCAAATTATTGCCTTTTTTTACATACTAATATTGGTTTGTGAAGTCAATGTTACCATTGATAGTTATAAGGTTTAAGTCATTATTTGATTTGAAATATGTAGAGAATTTAGGGTTCTTTGGGAATATGCTTCAAGACTCTTCAATTCATTATGAATCATTTACACTTTTTATTCAACACAAATGGTAAATGATGGAATTTTAGAGAGCTAAATAGGACTATGGAGATTTTAAGGGAAAATAAACACAAAAAATTTGGGAACTAGTTAAGAACAAATAGAGACAAAATATATTTGGAGATGGTGGAGAATGGAGGATGGTGGAAAAGATATAGATTAAAAAAGCTACAGAAAAAAGAAAATTGGAAGAAAAGAAGGAAATTTGGATTTGAACAAGATATTGAGGTAGGGTTTGGTTAAATTATTACTTTGGTTTTCAATATAATGTAAGCCATTTCTAGTTTAATAAAATTTTGTTTGGAAAGTTATATATATATATATGCTTCACCTTATGGATGGGTATGACACATCCATAGGGCCAAGCATATATATATATATATATATATATATATATATATATATATATATATATATATATATATATATATATATGCAAAAAAATTTTATGTTCAATTGGTTATGTGAATTAGATTATTATTATATTAATAATTCTGGTCCAAATGCTAGACTAGGGTCGACCCTACCAGTTGTTTGTAAATCTCTTCATACTTTCTTTATGTTCAAAATTTAAAGCTTGGAAACTAAGAATGTTAGTTTGTTTGAAATTTTTTGTAAGGGTCTCAACCCTATAGTGGTTTTTAATGTGTTGTAAACATTTGTAAAAATAAAATGTTTAGGGCATGTATTTTTTTATTATTGTCTTGTTTTTGGAATGAAACCCTAGAATAGGGTTAGCTTTAGTAGTTACATATAAATCACTACATACTTTTATTTGTGTTTTAATTGAAAACAAGGGTTCTTGGATAGTTAGTATGGTTTGAAAAATAGTGTGAGGGTTTTAATCTCTCTAGACTTAGTATAAAGGGAGAATTTGTGTTGAGCCTCAAAGATTTTTTTGGTTGATAGTTAAGAGGATTTAAATTTGGAAATTATTTTCTTAGTTAAGATTGTTGTTGAAATTATTATATGTGTCTTTCATACGTGACCATAGGGATAGGTTTCACCCATCCATAGGGTCAAATACAAATGACCCAACTTATAAAAAATTATGTTTTTGATAATAACTTACTTCGGGTTAATAACTAGATATGTATATAAGGTTTCAAAATCATTACATGGTTCTAATTTGGGATGACTTATAGACTTTAATCAATCAAAATTAGACTTGTGCTAATAAAACTACATATGAAATTATAGATACAATTACATATGATATTTAAGTTGAGCTAAAAATTTTGATGGTTTCCTTAAGATTTAAATATGTACATGTATTAATGGTTTGTGCATGTATTTTATTTCTCATTTTAATCTTAAATGATATATTTAATTAAATTTTTAAGGAATGTAGTATAAATGAACAAAACCTATGTTTTGTCATCTAATAATTGATTATGTAGGCATGAGCTTTGAATAAACCATATTGGTTATGGTTTGAGTAATTCATGTTTTCAATTTTATAAGTGTAGATTGTTGAACAAATCTTTGGCTATGTGAATTAGATTATTATTATATTAATAATTCTGGTCCAAATCCTAGACTAGGGTCGACCCTACCAGTTGTTTGTAAATCTCTTCATACTTTCTTTATGTTCAAAATTTAAAGCTTGGAAACTAAGAATGTTAGTTTGTTTGAAATTTTTTGTAAGGGTCTCAACCCTATAGTGGTTTTTAATGTGTTGTAAACATTTGTAAAAATAAAATGTTTAGGGCATGTATTTTTTTATTATTGTATTGTTTTTGGAATGAAACCCTAGAATAGGGTTAGCTTTAATAGTTACATATAAATCACTACATACTTTTATTTGTGTTTTAATTGAAAACAAGGGTTCCTGGATAGTTAGTATGGTTTGAAAAATAGTGTGAGGGTTTTAATCTCTCTAGACTTAGTATAAAGGGAGAATTTGTGTTGAGCCTCAAAGATTTTTTTGGTTGATAGTTAAGAGGATTTAAATTTGGAAATTATTTTCTTAGTTAAGATTGTTGTTGAAATTATTATATGTGTCTTTCATACGTGACCATAGGGATAGGTTTCACCCATCCATAGGGTCAAATAACAATGACCCAGCTTATAAAAAATTATGTTTTTGATAATACCTTACTTCGGGTTAATAACTAGATATGTATATAAGGTTTCAAAATCATTACATGGTTCTAATTTGGGATGACTTATAGAACTTAATCAATCAAAATTAGACTTGTGCTAATAAAACTGCATATGAAATTATAGATACAATTACATATGATATTTAAGTTGAGCTAAAAATTTTGATGGTTTCCTTAAGATTTAAATATGTACATGTATTAATGGTTTGTGCATGTATTTTATTTCTCATTTTAATCTTAAATGATATATTTAATTCAATTTTTAAGGAATGTAGTATAAATGAACAAAACCTATGTTTTGTCATCTAATAATTGATTATGTAGGCATGAGCTTTGAATAAACCATATTGGTTATGGTTTGAGTAATTCATGTTTTCAATTTTATAAGAGTAGGTTTTTGAAAAAATCTTTGGCAATGTGAATTAGATTATTATTATATTAATAATTCTAGTCCAAATGCTAGACTAGGGTCGACCCTACCAGTTGTTTGTAAATCTCTTCATACTTTCTTTATGTTCAAAATTTAAAGCTTGGAAACTAAGAATGTTAGTTTGTTTGAAATTTTTTGTAAGGGTCTCAACCCTATAGTGGTTTTTAATGTGTTGTAAACATTTGTAAAAATAAAATGTTTAGGGCATGTATTTTTTTATTATTGTCTTGTTTTTGGAATGAAACCCTAGAATAAGGTTAGCTTTAGTAGTTACATATAAATCACTACATACTTTTATTTGTGTTTTAATTGAAAACAAGGGTTCTTGGATAGTTAGTATGGTTTGAAAAATAGTTTGAGGGTTTTAATCTCTCTAGACTTAGTATAAAGGGAGAATTTGTGTTGAGCCTCAAAGATTTTTTTGGTTGATAGTTAAGAGGATTTAAATTTGGAAATTATTTTCTTAGTTAAGATTGTTGTTGAAATTATTATATGTGTCTTTCATACGTGACCATAGGGATAGGTTTCACCCATCCATAGGGTCAAATACAAATGACCCAGCTTATAAAAAATTATGTTTTTGATAATACCTTACTTCGGGTTAATAACTAGATATGTATATAAGGTTTCAAAATCATTACATGGTTCTAATTTGGGATGACTTATAGACTTTAATCAATCAAAATTAGACTTGTGCTAATAAAACTACATATGAAATTATAGATACAATTACATATGATATTTAAGTTGAGCTAAAAATTTTGATGGTTTCCTTAAGATTTAAATATGTACATGTATTAATGGTTTGTGCATGTATTTTATTTCTCATTTTAATCTTAAATGATATATTTAATTCAATTTTTAAGGAATGTAGTATAAATGAACAAAACCTATGTTTTGTCATCTAATAATTGATTATGTAGGCATGAGCTTTGAATCAACCATATTGGTTATGGTTTGAGTAATTCATGTTTTCAATTTTATAAGTGTAGGTTGTTGAACAAATCTTTGTCTATATATATATATATATATATATATATATATATATATAATTAACTCAATTGAAATTTAATCATCCCACATATTATATATATATATATATATCATTCTTGAGTTATGTATTATGGATATAGGAAATGTTGAGTTATGTATTTAAATATTTGGGATGATTAAATTTCAATTGAGTTAATTCTATATATATATATATATAGACAAAGATTTGTTTGAGTAATTCATGTTTTCAATTTTCTAAGTGTAGGTTGTTGAACAAATCTTTGTATATATATATATATATATATATATATATATATATATATATATATATATATATATGTGTATATGTATATATATATATATATATGTATATATATATATATATGTATATATATATGTATATATATATATATTTATATATATATATATATATATAATTAACTCAATTGAAATTTAATCATCCCACATATTTAAATACATAACTCAACTTTTCCTATATCCATAATATGTAACTAAATAATCACACACACACACACACACACACACACACACACACACACACACACACACACACACACACACACACACACACACACACACACACACACACATATATCACTTTTTAGTTATGTACTATGGACATAGGAAAATTTGAGTTATGTATTTAAATATGTGGGATGATTAAATTTGAATTGAGTTACTTTAGTTATTCTAAGCATTTATTTTGATGATAAATAAGGTAAGGTTCATTGATTACATTGATTTAATTTACATATGTAAATAAATATGTTTATGTTTTTATAATTTAAATATCGACTATGTATAGTTAGGCCCATAGCTAACAGTTAGATCTATGTAGTATGGGAGATTGCATTTTTGTTCTCGAGATAATGTTGAACCAAATAAATAAAATGATTATATAATTCATATATAATGTACGTATTTATGTATGTTTATATTAATATTAATATGTATAGACACACACACACACACACACACACACACACACACACACACACACACACACACACACACATGTATATATAGACACACACATACATACATGTATCTATACATAAACATATTAATATACATATACATACATATGCACATTATATATATGTATTACATTCTCATTTTATTTATTTGGTTCAACATTTTCTCAAAAACAAAAATGCAATCTCTGATACTACAAAACAAAATATTTTAATATGCTATAGGATAAAGTAGTTGTGTCTAGTTAAATATTATGCTAGTCATATTATGTATATAATACTAGATTTGTAAATATGTTTATAGAAAATATAATTGATTCATGAAAGTTTTATTTTAATTTATTTTGAAATGGATCTTAAATTATAGGGTTTCCTAGTATTTATTATGTAGTGGCATTTTTTATGGAAATTTATATATTAAATTTTTAAATTTAAGTATCAAATATGGTTTTGTATAAATATGAAATTATTTACACTAGATATATGATATGGATTTCATTGATTTACTTAATGTCACTATGAGTTAGAATAAATATAATCCAAATGAGTAGTGTGTGTGAAGTTGAATAATCCTAGAGATCTAAAAATATATGAAAACCTTGGCCAAAGTAATGTTTAAAGTTTGAACATTGTCATTTCATATATTGTATTTAGTTTTCATGTATTGAAACATATCATGATAGAACACTTTTCTATATGGTATGTTGCATGTGATAGTTATCTTACATCACATGGGTTTCTAGTTAAATTTATCAATTTCTATATTATCACCATCTACCGATCTATGAAAGGAGGGCCATTCCCTTGTTGGGAGATTATGTGAAGGATCATTGATATATGGTTGGTGTGGAAAATCACTTGGATGATACTTTCCCTCCCATTATAATAAATAACTAATAGAGGCTTAACTTAGATTACTTTTAGATATAAATGAGTTCGTTGTGACTCGCATGTTCTATGTAAAATTATATTATTGTAATGTGATTATCCATATGTGTATTATTATATATTTTTACTTTCTAATGTAAATTTTAAAATAAAAACGTTTGGTTATAAACTTATTTTACTTAATTAAATACTTAATCGGTAGTTGCTAAACTATTATTGCTCTTTATATGTTTTTTATGAAATCAAATTAACATGTTTAGTCAGATCACTAGCTAAATGAATCAGTAACTAAACCCTATGGTTGAAATTTAGTTTATTTAAAATGATGCATTTAGTTAGAGATATATAATGCTATACTATTTTTTTATTAGAATGTTCTAATACCCAACTCTAGTTAACCTTGAGGGGTTGTTACCGTATATGTGATTCTTATTATTTTATGCACATATACGCTTATACAAAGAACATCACTCACATTTCCAAAGATGTATACCCCTAGGTGTGTATGGAAATTTATGAATCCCTACTACTTAGGCTATCCATGAGAACTATAGACACATTGATGGTCAAGGGGATTATTTATTATAGCCTTAATACACTACGATTATGGTCACAGACCATAAGGTTTCACCCTTGCATTTCCCCAAATATTTACCATAAAAATTATTAGAGTAAGAGATTGCCTAAAAAATTTTGTTTGGGATAGATGAATATATGATGAATAAGAAGAAGTGATTAAAATTTCCTTTTACTACCCTGATACCATCAAATTGTGAGCTAACTTCATATACAGGCCTATTTAGTTTAATCATTCCTTGTAGCCCTATTTTCCCTATTTATTGGCCATAAATATTTATAGGTTAAATAAATCATGAAATTAAAATAATTTATGGATACCCATTAATCCATTATATAACATAATGAAAAATATCCTGAGGTTACTTTGTATGGAATTGTACTTTCTTCTTTCTGCCATGTTCTAATTATCCCTCCTTTTGTGCAAAATGTCTTTTCCAGAGTGAAGTACAGACTTTATAATCAAACTAGGCATCATTACAAATACCCATTACCTTCTTACAGGTGAATAAATTTTTTTTTATGGCACTTCTTTGGAGAAATCTACTTTTCCTATATTGGCCTATTCTCTCCATCTCACATACACCTAGGATCCACTTGGCAATTGTTCTTTTCCATACTTATCCATATTGTGACACATTGAAACAACTTCAAATAGTTTTATAACATCATCAAGGGTAATATTACAAATTTTCAAGAGGTTTAAAGCATTTAAACTCATTTTGAAGGCTTGAAACTAATTCAGGGTTTTCCCATGACTGTCATAGGCCGAGAGCTTATTAATTGAGGTTGGGAATGTTTTACCCTATTTCAAGGGTTCCAATCACTTGTATATGGTCTGTATTGATTCCCTACACCTTATAAAATCTTCCTCCAGGTCATATCAATCCCTTATACCTTCCAAAGCTTCACATCTCAGTTGTTTTTTACTGTATTTGTATGACAGTCAGCAGGGTTCTTGATTTTCTTCTTTAACACAATGGTTAACAGGGTTCCAAGGTGATTTATAAACGTTTCAATACTTTAAATGATTTAAAAATTAATATTATATATTAAAAATCAACTGATCAATCCATTTACTATGCAAAACATGTAATTTCCTTAACATTGCCTGTATACTGTCACCTACAGGCCTGAATTCCAACTGTGGAGTTTTTTTGACATTAAAGGGGTTTCTAACACCTATTTATTCTTGATTTAGGTTCATGCTTGCCTTATATACCAATCTCCATACCATTTTATACTTCATACAAACATTTTAACGTGGATTTTACTTAAGACAGTGGGCAGTAGTTTTGAGTTCCTGAATACCCTGTTTAGGCCTATTTAGGCTTTTTATAACATTCAAAGTTCTTAAGATCTTTTGTTCACATAAATACCAGTTTTCACTATCTCCAAACATACAAAATAACCAGTCTCTCTATATATTCCATATAGAACCATCATACACACACTTACAGAGGACTGTTACCAGAATTCATAAAGAAACCATATATGAAACAAATACATTCATTCTTTCTTTCATAGATCAATACAAGACTTACAACTTTAATACCAGATTCAATCTCCATGTTCCATGGCTTCAAAATCCTTGTCTCCTCCTTCTCACATTCTTTTCTCCTTCTCTTTAACTCTAACAACTCTTGAGTGAGGTACTCCCTCACTGTTTCTCCTCTCTTCTCTTCATTCTATATTCTTCCTTGAATGAGAGGACTTTTCTTCTCTGTCCTTCTTCTATTCTACACCCCTCTCATCTTCTCTTCTTCCTCCTTTTGTGAATTCTTCTTTTTTCTCTCTTTTCAAGAATCTCCCTTCTAACTTCTATGCCAATTTTGGGCTTAAGGAAAAAAACAAATACTATTTTTAAGTTATAACAATATACTAAGGTTGAAAATAATTTCAACCATTTCCCCCTCATTTTCTCAACAACCTAACCATCACTTTTTACCCTTTCACTTTTAAATTTTGACCATTACATTTACTTTAAAGGTGAAATTTTGAAATTGACACAATTTGGAGGGAAAACTAGAATTTGAAATTTCCTACTAGAATTTGAAACTATTGTAGATGCTCCTGCATCATACTCTCCCTCTAGAAAAGATTTGAACCTTAGTTCAAATGAGATGCTTTCTCCATGCTTTAACCTTCATTTTATGCCTGGATCCCAAGGTCTTGTTACCAATACCAATGCTTGTTTTTGTCTTTGATAATCTTTATCCTTCATCTTGTTGTTCTTCCTCTTCTGATATGTTCTTCTCCTCATCTCTTTCTCAGCTACCATCTCCCACTTCCATGCTTCTTCATCTTCATACATATCTTCTAGATCTTCTTGTTGTTCTTCTTGTTTTGTGAGATTCTCCAATGACTCATGTATGTCATTTAATTTAGTAACCTTCATACCTACATACAAAACATTCAAAGCCACCTTAGTAGAAAACATTTGAGGCCATGAAGCCTCTTGGATGCCTTCACATTCTTGTTCTTTGACCAAAACTGCCCTTGTCTCTTTTCTTTGCTCTTGTCTTGTTTCACTCTTACCAATGGTGTCTTCACCATGGCTTGTACCTTTATTCATCTCTTTTGAATTACCAAACAGCTCCTCCAACATATTCAACTCTTCTTTTAGTAAGCTTTCACCTATCTCTCCATTCACTTCATCAAACTTGGGCTGATCACTCACTAGGATTACTTGTCCTTCACTAGCCTCACTCTTCATCCCTTCTTTTCTTAGCTTGTCTTCACATAAACCAACTTCTTCATCAACATCAATATACTTATCAAATACAATTACAATATTCATACCTTTTATCTCCTTGCTTTCTTCAATATCTGCTTGAAGCCATCTTGTTTGTTCTGCTGCATACTTTCTCCTTTCCTCATCCTCTATCCATTTGAAATTCTCTCCCTACTGCATATTAGTCCACACAGCCACTTTCCATCTTTCATTTCTCTTGAAAATATCATTGAAGGATTCAAAACCATCATCACAAATAATTTGTTTACCTTTCATCCTTGCATCCTCATGCTCTACCTCATTATTCTTTGAGAAGTTTTCTTTCTTACCTTCATTCTCTTGGCTGCTTGAATCACCTTCAATACTCTCTTTTCTCTTTGCCTTCTTAGGCACCCACATTTGATTCTTCTTCTTATCTTTTGACTTCACAAGCCATTTAGGCATCTTGTAACCATGCTCTTGTACCAGCACTTCCTGTTGCTTGGGAGTTTGCTTCTTCCACCATTTAGGCATCACATATCCATGCTTAAATTCTCTTTTTGAGGGCTCTATCATCTTCCTTAACTTTTGCACATGTACATTAGCAGCTTCATGCTCATAATAACAATCAAAATTAGGTCTTAACACTTCATTTACCTCTTTGATAGCTTGATCCATGGAGCAATATTTCTCTCTCTTTGTGCTTGGCTGCTCTCTTTCTTCTTCTTGGACTTCAATGGCATCATGAAATTCAGCTTCATCTTCTACCTCTTCTCTTACTTTTAAGGGTTCATCAACACCTCCCTTATGCATTAACCAATGCATCTCTTCTTCTTCTTTATCAACAACAGAAAACTTTCTCTTTTCTCCTACACATTCACTTGTGTACTTGGTGTCTTCTCTTGCACCAATCTCTTCACTCTCCAAGGCCCTTCTCTTGACCTTCATAAGACTGCTCATACATGCACTTACCCATGCAAAGACAATATTAGAGATAAAGACAAGAGACCACAAGGTCCCTATGACTGCTCTCATCATCAACACTCTCATCTTCTCAAGTGTTCTTTTTGGCACTTCATCTTTTCTTTCTTCTCTTCTCTTGTTCTCCTCAATGAGAACCTTCTTCTCAACTTCTTCCTCTTGCTGCTCACTTGGCAACCTTCTTATCTTCTTCAAGCCTCTATGGGCATCTCTCTTCATGGTAATCTTCTTTTGCCTTCTTCTCATCTTCCTTAGGAGATCTATTGGCCACTTTAACCTCCTCTTCATTGGCCATACCCATTCTTTCTTATCCATCTGCATCCAAGACTCATATTAATCTTTAATCTTAGCTAACTCTCTCTTCAAATTAACAATCTCTTTATCAATTACAAAACTGTCCATACCTTTGATGCTTGCTTTCCTCTTGGTGCCCTCATGTACCTTGTTGCTATGTAGTGCCTTCAACAGTACTTCCATCTCTGAGTTCTTCACCCAAGTCTTTTACACCTTGGTCTCTTGATCCCTTGTCTCACCCAAGCCTTTTTTCCTTGACTGGTCTTTTAACAATCTCCTTGATCTCACCTAGGCCTTTTGCATCCTAGTCTTTTGATCCCCTTCTCAATCCTATAGCAATTCTTTGTACAACATTTCAACAAACATAAATCACAAATCCAAGCTTACCTTGCTTTGGATCTTCATCTTGAGCAATCACTTGCTCCCTTACTTTTGAGCTCTCCAAGCTTCAAACTCCATCCTTTACCTCACCTAAGTCTATTTCACCTTAGTCTTTTGGCAAACTATCCAAGCTTCTTCTTGGATCTTTACTAAGCCTTCCTTGGCTTCTTCTCTTCTTAAGCCTCAATGGCTTGGCTGCCTTGAACCTGAAACTTCTTCACTTTATTGCTTCTCAACACAATAAACTTAACTCAAATAGCAAAGATTACTCATACCTTTTCTCCCCAGGGTCTTCTAGTGCTTTGTCCTGCTGATCCTCTTGCCAAATCCTATAACAACTCATTAGAAATCATAACCATCAACAAATTATCAATTAAAAAGAGATTCAAGCTCTGATACCAAATGATGAAAATGTCCTTTTACTGCCCTGATTCCATCAAATTGTGAGCTAACTTCATATACAGGCCTATTTAGTTCAATCATTCCTTGTAGCCCTATTTTCCATGTTTATTGGCCATAACTCTTTATATTTTAACTAAATAATGAAATTAAAATAATTTATGGATACCCATTAAGACCTTCTATAACATACTGAAAAATCTCTTGAGGTTACTTTGTATGGAATTATACTTTTTTCTTTATGCCTTGTTCTAATTATCCCTCCTTTTATGCAAAACGTCTTGTCTAGAGTGAAGTACGAAATTTATAATAAAAAAAGGAATAATTATAGATACCCATTACCTTCTTACAGGTTAATTAATCATTTTTTAGGTCACTTCTTTGGAGAAATCTACTTTTCCTATATTGGCCTATTCTCTCCATCTCACATACACCTAGGATCCACTTGGCAATTGTTCTTTTCCTTACATCTCCATACTGTGACACCTTTAAACAACTTAAAATAGTTTTATAACATCATAAATGGTCATATTACAAATTTTAAATAGGTTTCAAGCATTTAAAATCATTTTGAAAGCTTGAAACTAATTTAGGGTTTTCCCATGACTGTCACAGGCTGAGAGCTTATTAATTGAGGCTGGGAATGTCTTACCCTATTTCAAGAGTTACAATCACTTGTCTAGGGTATTTATTGATGCCCTATACCTTATAAAATATTCCTCCAGGTCATATCAATCCCCTATACCTTCCAATGGTTCACATCTCAGTTGTTTTTTACTGTATTTGTATGACAGTCAGCAGGGTTCTTGATTTTCTTCTTTAGCACAATGGTTAACAGGGTTCCAAGGTGATGTATAAACGTTTCAATACTTTAAATTATTTCCCCATTCATATTATATATCAAAAATCAACTGATCAATCCATTTACTATGCAAAACATGTAATTTCCTTAACATTGCCTGTATACTGTCACCTACAGGCCTGAATTCCAACTGTGGAGTTTTTTTGACATTAAAGGGGTTTCTAACGCCTGTTTCTTCTTGATTTAGGTTCATGCTTGCATTATAGACCTATCTCCATACCATTTTAGACTTCATACAAACATTTTCATGTGGATTTTACTTAAGATAGTGGGTTGTAGTTTTGAATTCCTGAATACCCTGTTTAGGCCTGTTTAGGCTTTTTATAACATTCAAAGTTCTTAAGATCTTTTGTTCACATAAATACCATTTTTCACTATCTCCCAACATAAAAAATAACCACTCTCTCTCTATATTCCATAGATAACCATCATACACACACTTACACATGACTGTTACCAAAATTCATAAAGAAACCATATATGAAACAAATACATTCATTCTTTCTTTCATAGATCAATAGAAGACTTAAAATTTTAATACCAGATTAAATCTCCATGTTCCATGTCTTCCAAATCCTTGTCTCCTCCTTCTCACATTCTTTTCTCCTTCTCTTTAACTGTAACAACTCTTGAGTGAGGTCCTCCCTCAATGTTTCTCCTCTCTTCTCTTCATTCTATCTTCTTCCTTGAATGAGAGGACTTTTCCTCTCTGTCCTTCTTCTCTTCTATGCCCATCTCATCTTCTCTTATTTATCCTTTTATGAATTCTTCTTTTTTCTCTCTTTTCAAGAATCTCCCTTCTAACTTCTACGCCAATTTTGGGCTTAAGGAAAAAACAAATACTAATTCTAAGTTTTAACAATATACTAAGGTTGAAAATAATTTCAACCATTTCCCCCTGATTTTCTCAACAGCCTAACCATCACTTTTTACCCTTTCACTTTTAACTTTTGACCATTACATTTACTTTAAAGGTGAAATTTTGAAATCTACACAATTTGGAAGGAAAACTAGAATTTGAAATTTCCCACTAGAATTTGAAACTATTGTAGATGCTCCTACGTCAAGAAGAGTTCCTTCCATTATCTCACCTCACAATTTTAATAGTGTACTATATAAATTGTAAACACTTTTACATGGTTGGTATATATAAGGAATACTATTCACTAGCCATGCTATGGTACAAGGACTGGGATCCTCATGTTAAAGTGAAAAATCACATTCAATGCCTTGGTATTCCATACAAACATGAGCCTTGTGACCATGATTTCTTATTTCTCGATGCCAAGAGTGATTACCATATCAAAGAGAGGGCAAAAATGGTGGGACTAGTTAAGGAAGTTTTGAAAATCATTCAAGGGGAGCCTCCTATTTCATTTCTAGATGTACACATTATACACCCACCCATAATAGTATGGGATTCCTTTGATTTTTTTTATCAGGCTTTATCAACCAACATTATAATACGGGAAAACTTCACAAACATTCCCCATGGCATTGAAAGCTGTAAGGAAAGAGCCTAAGGTGGTTGACACTTCACTTGGAGGAGTTCAATACGATCCAATTTTCCTTGATTATTCATAATTAGAAGGCCATGTATAATGTGTTTTTACATCATACCAAGAGATTACTACTATGGTTACCTCAACCACACCCACATAAGGGGGGGGCCTCCTACATAATTGAGAAAGTTACTATTTTTTATAGGAGGAAGCCAAGAGCTAACATTCCTCCACAAAGTCTAACTATTGAATAAGTATTAGTAAAAGGGTCATCAAGAGAGAAACAAGCAAAAATATGTGAGTCTAAAATTGAGGAGGAGGAGATACAAAAAGCTAAGGTTTTTAGCCTCCAAGACACTAAAGGAAAAACACCACTACATGGAGAATAATCAAGTGAGGGTACATCTCCTTCAGTTTCTACCACTCCCATTCTGTAATTTATTTCCCCTTTGTCTATTGGTTTATTTCTCTTAATCTTACTCTTTCCCTTTCCCTTTTGGTACCTAAATTATAGGTTGTTACCTCTAATCCTAGTTTATAACCATCTTTGGTTATTGTAAAGGTAGATAATGTTTCCTCAACCCCTATTTTCTCTACTTCCATAACATTTCCTACTCCTCCAATTATGTATTTTTTATACATTCCTTCTATTTACACTTTGGTTTCTTCTACCATTGCCACAACACCCATAAAGACCAAAAAGAAGGCATCTAAGAAAGATAGGGAAGCATTGGCAGGCTACAACTACATGTATCATCTACCCAATTAGGTTTATAATGCCTCCCTCTATTTATTCTTAAGACACCACTTTACTAACATTAAAGAAGGATGTAAAGAATAAATAAGTGTATATAGTCCACCCATTGCCTCAATATGATGGTGTGGACTACTCTAAGATAATATGGCCTTCCCTTCCTGACCCATTGCTTGAAAAGGCACTAAAGTAGTCTTTAGGGGATATATTTGTTGAGAATACATCTCAAGACACTCAACAATAGATATAACCCAATTGGTCATCCTATAAAGGGAAACTAATTTTCAATCATAGGCTTCTCAATGGCCAAATATTACAATAAAAAAAATCCCATAGTGAGCTCCATATTTTATAAATCCATAGGGAGTGTCCAAAAGGTGAAGAAAAGAAAAAATAAATATGAGGATAAAAGGGGGTTAATTTTGGATGAAATATATGAAGTGTTTGCCTTGTTTAAGAGAAAGAATAGGAGATTAGGGTAGTCCTCCTATATTAAGGATTTTAAATCCTAGTTTGAGACACACAAGGATGCTCTATTTGAGCTCCATGAAGGAACAAAGCTAGCAAGAAAGGAGATTGAGCAAGATTTATAAAAATTTAGGGAATAAGTTCAAATATTTCATGTTCCCATAACAATTTAAATAAATATTCAAATTGTAACATCAAGATTATACAATATTTTGGAGGCCATTATTATGATCAAGGATAAATTAGCTCCAAAGATAATTGAAAATACCAAATTACTTAATACTTTAAATCAATATGAGAATAAATTTGAGCTCCTCATTAATTATATAATAAATAATTTGTATGACCACCTCAAATTGATGGCACCCTAGGATGATATAAATGCCCTTAACTTGGTAGTCATCAAGAAACAAGGAGTAAGAGAGTGGGTTACAACAACTAAGGAAATAATTCCTAGGTATATAGAGCATGAGATCCTCATTTTTTATATTATATAGGAGTTTAATCTCTCATAAAAAGGGACTCTATATATAGGCTAGTAAATAGAGCCAATTTTGACCAGTTTCTTTAATAGGCCTCAACCAACTTTAAGCAGAATCTATAGTGATTGATATTGGAGGAGATTGAAGATGAATCAAGTTTTTAATGGAATAAAGTTACTTAAGTGTAAATAATATGAATTAAATTTATAAATATTGAATCTTAACATGCACAAATAATGGAATAAATAACTAGGGTACATACACGCCCAATGTTTAACATGGATATCATTAGGTACTAGCACAATGTCAATAACATGTATTTTTAAGACTTAGAAGCCAAGAAGAAAACCAAAACTTCAACTTCCATTTCATCTCAAGAAATTACTTCAATGCCTACCACAACAACAAGTAGTATCATACAGTCACCCAACAAGCCTTAGTTAAAGGCTAATTTTTTATGTAGTCAAGCATATGATACTAATCTATTTAATTATAGTTTAGTTACACTTGGTATATGAATGTAAAAGTTTAATTGAACTATTTATAACCATGTAAATGTTGTATTTCCTTATACATACTTAATTTTTATGTAGTTTTAATTAACTGTAGGCATGCACACACACAATTTTGACACTAAAATTATAATTGAAGTTCTAATTACTTGATGTAACTATGAATTTTCATGAACTTAGAGGATGAGGAAACCCCTCCCAAAGTCTATATATTCATGTAATAACACATTGCAAAAGAGGGAATTTTTATCAATGTAGAAAGAGATCATTTTGATTTCCATGTAACTGTGTGGATGTATTGTCCTTATAACTCTGTGTAATTAAGGGTTTCATTTTTTGTGTTATTTTAAATAATTAATATGAAGTGTGAAGAATTTATGTATAATTTATATATGTTGATTTTAAATGTTTAAAATATATTGAATAATTAGAAAGTATCATTTATTTTAAGTAATTAGTTTATTATTTTAATATTCTGAAATTTAGAGGAGTATTTATAATGATATAGTATTCTAGGTATGTAACATAGATACTCTAGATACCTTTCTAGACTGAGTTATAATCTCTGAGTAAGGGTCTGCAATATATACTCTAAAAGGAGCAACCTTTATTTGAGAACCTTAAGTTTCTTACACCATTTTCATTCCAAACTACCTAATTATGTTTTTTTGTGAGTATGCAACAACTAAAAAAAGTATTAGTTTTGGAAACATTTTTCCATAAAGGAATGAACCTAGGAAGTGATCCCTTGAAACCAAATAACCTTCTTTTCTACTCTACCCTTCCCTCCGTTAATGTTTATTTGACTAATACCTACCCACTCAATAATATATTCCATTAATCCAACTAAGATAGGTTTTTATTTCCTTACTAGGATTTATTTCATTAAAAGCACAATCAATTAAAAACCTACATACTCAACATATTATTCTACCACTAGGTTATTTAACTCATACATGCAATTCATGCCTTGGATTTGATTTTACCTCTATTGAGATCCTAAAATGTTAAAGGCCTCCTTAGATATGGGGATGTGCATAAACGACACATTAACAAAAGTGATAGAAATAGTATCAAATATTAACAACAATTACTATCCATCATTGGGATGAGTCCCTTTTAAGGGCTTAGATATTTAGTCATATCACTAGTTATTAATTTAAAAATTTGTCTAGGTAATTTATTGGTCATTTTCTAACTAATATAAGTTGGGTTATTGACACCAATGTTAGCCACCCCATTTACCATCCTATTTCTAACTCTATGTATATATGAAATTAAAATGTCTTTGATATGATTTAATAGTTGTTTAACACCATTAATATCTCTATGAATGGATAATTATGGTTTTTATTTCCCTAAGATATAATGCAATATGTTCAATGACTCCCTTTCCACATCTAACAAATCTATTTTCAACTTCACCACTATTTGAATGCCCTAGAGAGAGGATTTACCTCTACCATATGATTTGTTTGATATCCCATAGGATCTACATAATCATCCACAACCACACCCTTAAACTATCTAATATCTCCTCCTCCTCCTGCATTCCTAGAGTTTCCTTTCACAACCCCATAAAAATTTAATTTCACCCAAGACCTCAATGGTTTTGATAATTTAACTTGATTCTATAATTTTTCAAAGAAGTGTCTTTCACCTCTAGGTTAATCCTCTAGTTATTGAATATGGACAAGCCATATTTATAAAATAGGATATTTATGTTTTTTATCAAAGGCACTCTAGTTTTCCATATGGTAGTGAAAATCCTCTAAAATATAATTTTATGGCTGAGCCTTTTATCTTAAAAAATAGAAACATTCCTAGCCTTCCATATTCCCTAAAATAAATGCAGAGGAGCTAATTACCATAGAAAACTAATGAAGGACTCTTCTATGGTGGCTTCTATTACTTTATTAGGTTCAGGAGTGAGTTAGGTTTTACCCATGCTATATTGATATTTTTAAGGAAATGATCCATCATCTTAAATGGAAAAAGGTAGTTTAGCATCATATGACTTACCATTTCCTCACTACATTTACAATACACATATCTATTAGGAATAGACAACCCTTTCTTGACCAACTTATCTATAGTTAGAGTTTTATTTTTTAATGCAATCTAAAAGAAGATATTGAATTTAGGGTTGAGTTTCCTTATCCACAAATATTTCTAATAAGTATTGTATTATTTTAAGTCTAATTCAATGAGGTATCCAAATTTAACATAGAATTATCCACTATCATATTTTGTCCACACCATAGTATATTTTATTTAAATATAACAATATATGTTTACTATATTTTTAAGTTTAATATCTATAGTTCCTAATTAAGGGAATCACTTACTAAATCTAATTAAAAAAAATCCACATTATATTGCCTTTATAGTTTTCCCAATAATCCTTTACTTTAGTTACACAAATATTTTTGAAGACATTGTTAAGTTCTAACCAAGGGGATTTGGAATCAAGAGTAAATTGAAAAATCAATGGATCATCCTAAAACTCAATGTTTTTTCCATCACATACCTACCACATTCTACCTCTCCTCAAAATACTATTACTATTTGAAATAGCTTTCCAAAAAGCTTAACCATTTCTAGGGCTCCTGAATAAGAATATATTTTTCCTTGATTTGAAAATATTTAGCTTTAATAATTACTTTCCATTAGTTTTATTATTTGATGAATTTCCACCCTTGTTTAGTAATAATTGCTTGATTCATACTCTTAAATCTCTTGATCCCAAGACCCCTATTCACCTTAGGAAGACAAGCTTTTCCTAGAAAACTAAAATAAATATAAATATATCCTCATAACCTATCCAAAGAAAACTTGTTTAAATAACTTAAATCCAAAATAAGTGACAACATTACACTATAATTTAGGACATCATATTCCAAAATGTTTATGTCTTGAACCATAACACATAAAACCATTTTATAAAATTCCACATATTCAACAATAAAATAATTTACACTATGATTTAATCAGAGAAAATTATATGTTTTTATACAAATATAAAAATCATGACCCCTTAGAATTCTTCACGATGCAATAAAAATTTTAAAAATTTCAAAAGTTATTAAAAACCAAAATTTCATTCATTTTTTCCTTTCCATTACTTATGAGCATAATACATATAATATAATTTTGTGACATAGCAATTTCAATTAAAGACATAACATTATAACTACTAATTTAGTTAAAAAAATAAGAAGTAAGGATGTGACAAACCACAAATTATAAAATAAAGGTATCATATTTTTTAAATCCTTTTCCAGAATAATATTATAATATTTAAAGGAATAAGCAACCACATAAGAGTATTCCATAAAATTCTAAGAATATCCTATAAGAAACTTCCACAAATGTAAGAAAACCTCTAATCTAGATAAGGAGTGGATCACCTCCTAATATTTTCCCATTATTAGGTAGGAGTGTAAATACTAAAGTCTAGTCCATGGTATTTGACAATGACAATATTGACACACCTTTACCACACATTATTTGAGCACACTTACAAGGTCATAATTCACCATCCTAGTAGACTTTCATGTTATATTATGATTCAAGCATTCTATTATTATGTTATACACCTAAATAAATATTATTATATGTTTAAAACTTTATAAATATCATATATAGACATCTCCAGACTCTTAATTTAGTCTTCCTATATATAGTTTACTTATAATAAGATGGTTAGTAATATTGGTCGATACTGACTGTCCTAGTCATAATTGAGACATCCCATAAATTTCTATTTTATAAAATATAATCAATCCTTAAGGCTATCTGGTAATCCTAGTATGTTAGTGGTATGATGAATTATTCAACTAGATCCATACATAAAAAAATCAAGGTTTTATTAAAACAAGACTTAGAACTGATATTATATACATCTATACATTATTAAACACTAATAAAATCTACCTTATTCATCCCAATTTGAATAATCATCACTAGGAGTAGTTATTGAGGTATAGTGTGTTGACATTATTAATATATCATAATTATTATTTAATAAACAATAATGTATTAATTGGATTTATTAGTGTGTTGAATATATTGTCAATAATAATATATTCATATTTAGTGGGTTGTTAGAAATTGGTTTAGGTGAGAGATTTTGGTGGATATTTGATCTCCAAAAATATAGGAAATAGCTTTCATATATAATTTTTAATATTCTTGTATGGTTTGATATATGAATAAATAGCAAAAATAATATATTATGTTTTAATTTATTTATTTGGTCTATGTGAAAAGTGATGATCCTCTGCTAATCTAAACTAGATCTATTATCTTGTATTAGAGCCTTGATAATCTAACCATGATAGTCATTAAGGTATTGAGGGTGATTTTATTATGTGTAGATCAAGTTGATAATCCATATTAGTACTATGCTATGGTAGATTCTATAATTTCCATCAATACTCAGCTCCATTATCCACTCTATGGCTTGAGTTTATCAAATTTTAGGTGCATTCCATAACATTTAATCTACCTAGGCTGATATGCATGTGAGCCTTGTCCATCTACGGATGAAAATATGCTAATTATCTAACATATCAAATGTGTTAAATGTTTCTCAAACTTTGTATTATATTTTCACTGCCCACTATTGATCAAAATTACCTATGCTGGATAGTGTGAGGAGTTTACTTGAATGCATTCAACTATAATGCCTAGTGAATTTAGACCTAACTTGCATTACCATCAAGCTCCCTCCATGAGATTTTAAAAATCTATACACTCGCTTGTCTATGATTTGGATGCAACACAACCTTAATTTTTTTCATGCAACTTCCAATACAAGCCTATCAGAATTGAAGAAGTCAATTTGTCCAACTATGAATTAATTGACTACCATATGCATCTCATTGCTCCATACATGATCAATGAATCTTCCTAAAATCATGGTGTGTTCATTTTATCTATGTACATGAAAAAGAAGGATCAGTTTTCTCTCTTACAAAACTATAGACAATTGGTACTTTGATGCTTCATACTCAATGATGTTAATCTATTATTAAAAGAATTTGATACCTTATTAATTTGCAATCCATCTCAATGTCTAAGTCATCTCTACCATATCAATAAGCTTCCATAGATTTTTTCCACCAATCATTGCATACCATTTAATATTTCATTATTTTCAATGTGGTCTTAATGTAAGTTAGTATTCATGCATGTAACATGTCTCCCATACATTTAGGTTTAGTGAATTTAGGTTGAGTCTATATATTATTATTATCAATTTAAAAAGTGTTAAGAGTAATGGTTATCAATACATTGTTATTGATAATAATTAATTAATTATTTATTTTATTTTTATTTCATAAAGATTATATATTAATTAAATAATATTTTATATTTTTCTCAATTTGAGAGTGAAAAAGTAAAATTAATCTTTATTAATTTGTTAAATGTCTTCCATTAATTTTTTATGTATGTGGTTTAAAGAGTCTTAGGATCAGTTATAAAAGTTAAAAGAGTCATTTTTTGTAAAAGAGTGTGTTAAAATTGTCAACAATCATTTTTATATCAAAAAATTAAAGTCAATAAAGTTTGTCATTTTCATCAAATTCCTATCATATCAAGTCAAAATTATAAAAATAGAAAAATTTATGTCACAAACACATTTCCGCTTGTACATGACATCCAAATTATAGGGAGTCTTATATCAACAACATGATTTTCATTGAGATATTAATGAAGTAATTAGTATCAAATACTAGAGGAAGAAGGAAATAGAGGTTAGAGGTTTCATATCCTCTCGTTAATCACTAATGATGGGGCCACTTTCTAATTTAGTAGCATTTTTATTTTTAGTTGTGTGGTGTGTTTGAGTTCAACATGGTGTGGTGTGAAAAAGAACATATGTTGTATTTTTGTTCACATTTTTCATAAGTTAAGTGTATATTCATATAAAAATTATTTAAAATGTAAAAATAATGAGAGATAGAATCTATAAAGTACATTGTGACATGGTTTACATTAAGCCACGTGTAAAACCATTGCTTTGTACTTTCTAGTTAGCCACTTGTAAAACCACTATTTTAGTTGTTAGTTAACCATTTGTAAAACCATCAAGTATTATTTTTTAGTTTTTGGATAGCCACTTGTAATACCACTATTTTGATTGTTAATTATCTATATATAAAACCATCAGGTAGTGTTTGTGGTTTTTGGTTAGCCACTTGTAACACTAATGTCTTACATGTTGGTTAACCATTTGTAAAACCATCATGTAAGGTTTTTAATTATCCTCTAAAAATAATCAAGTCATGAGTAGAGGTGTAGATATGGGAGAGTTATTTTCCCTATATTCACATTAAGGGGGTGTAGGATAGGATTAATAATGTTCACAAAGTGGTGAACATTGAGGTATAGTGTGTTCACATTATTAATACAACATAATTATTATTTAATAAATAATAATATGTTAATTAGATTTATTAGTGTGTCAAATATATTTTTAATAAAAATATATTAAATTTAGTGGGTTGTTAAGAATTTGTTTATCTGAGATATTTTAGTGGATATTTGATCTCCCCAAATATAGGAAATAACATTCCTATATAATTTGTAATATTCTAGTATGGTTTGATAAATGAAGCAATATAAAAAATAATATATTGGTTTTTAATTTGTTTATCTGGTCTATATGAAGAGTGATGATCCTCTAGTAATCTATAATAGATCCAATAGTAGTCAATAGCCAAGTTCTAAGCATTATCAAGTATCAAAGCCAATCATTAGATGCATACACATAGCAAAGGAGTATAGTTACATAATCACACTAGGTGGGAGAAGTTCATGTGGCTTGATTTCACTCTTTGGAATATTGGATATGTAGGTAGCCAATCGTCAAATGAGGGTGATTGTGGTTATCTCAACCCACTACACATCCCCCTTTTTTTCAAGTTGTTATCCCTCACAAGCACATCTAGGGTTTCAAATAAAATTAGGTTATTTTTTTTCCTTTATACATGACATCAAGATTTAAGATTAAAAAAAATAGGGGTCAAGAAAAGATAATCACATGTGACCGTATAATATTTATTTCATACTTCCATGTAAGTCAATACTAACCTATAAGCTAATATTTATTGATGATATTGACCCAATCCTATGGAACTAATGTAGTGTAGAATATAGATTAGTTACAAAACTAAATGAATCACATGCCTACTTATCCTTGATTTTAATTTATAGAATATAATTTATAGATAGATAATGAACCTACATATCATGATATCTTTAATATTTTCTAGAGATAAAATATGCCCTTATGAAAATGAAAATAATCAATATCAATATTTTACATTTGGATGTATGCTTGAATTGCACATATATTGATTTGAATTATATTTAAAAGTTATATTTTTATTATATTAATATAACTCATTCATCCAAATCAAGGTAAAAAATATTGGTGAACTCCTAAAAATATTGAACCATGACAAACCCTAGGTTCCCCATATGGTTTCATCATTCTAGGGTTTTAGATTTCAGGCTTATTTTTTAATTTTTAAACTTGATTTTTCTAATTTCCCCTTCCCCTCTATGAAAAATAAAAAATATATTTTGCCTTAGTGTTTCACACTTATTCTCCTATTAGGGTTATTCCTTAATTAGCTTATATTTGTCTCAAAACATATATATTTTACAAACATTAAAATGTTTTTTCTATTCATATTAAGTATATAAAAAACCTATTTTTTAATTTAAAATTATAATATAGATTTTATAGAATATGTAATTTATTTATTTTTGTAAATTTGATATAGAGGAAAAAAGGTATATTTATTTTCAAATTAATTAATGACTTTTGTCTAGCTACTAGGTTTTATTAAAACCCTATTTTTTAACATAAAAATTCCTAATTTTTGTATTGGAATGTTTGGTTCTTTATTGAACCCTATGGATTCTTGTATTATTCCTTCCACCTTTCCTCAAGGTGTTGATATCTACTTTCCATGTAAGGAGGTTCATACTGTAACTATCCAAAGATTTAATGTGACCCCTTATATAGTAAAAAAATATAAAGGTCATGCAAATGTTTCTCCTCGTCCTCAATCAATTCCAACAAATCCTGTTTATGGCCTTTGTATTGATAATCAATCATAAATACCAAAGGCTTGTTCTTGTAAATACCTTTAAGGTCAAATAGTCACTATGAGAATATGCATAGAAGAGTTTCAAAAGAAAAAAACTATATTTTAATTTAAGGATCACATCAATTAAAATTGATATCACATATATAAATAATCTAGAGCATGTGAGTGTCAATCATATAGATAAATCTTTATCAAAATATTGTTTTCCTCAATAGAATTAATCCTAAGTTCGGAAGCCAAAACATGATATATACAACTAGTGATTCAAAAAGGGTACATAAGATTAATAAGTGTTTAATTGAGAGTCTCATGGAAATGATTGAAAATTATTTTATCACATTACCTCCTATGCATTTTCTAAGGAAATCAAAATATTATTGTGCCTATCACAAAATGAATGGATATCATATGGATAATTTTTGGGCTTTGAAGAAAAAACATAAAATATCATTGATAATGGTAGTCCTATACTAGATAAATCAATCAAATCACCACCTAATTCAAGAATAAATTATATAATAAATTAATCTACTCATATTATCATTGCATCACCTAAGGAAAAAGTGCAAAAAGAAAACAAGGGAAAATTAAGACAAAAAAGGTTACAAAAGCAATAAGTAGAGCAAGAAATGTTAAAAAGGTAAAAATAAACCAAAAAAGGTTAAAAAATGAAAAAATAAAATAAGATAGATTAAAATAATAACAAATGTAACAATAAATGTTAAAAATGATACAACTACAAAAATAATAACAATATAAACCATTGAAATTTGTTCCCTCCCATAGATGATTATGAGTACAATAAGGCTCAAAAAATATTGATGAATTTAATGAAGATGTGGATGACTAATTTTATCATAGATACGAGGATACTTATAATATAAATGATGAGACACTATAGGATTCAATATATGATACACTTGGAATTAATATTAAATATATAGGCCATACATATGGGCATACCCTGGATGAAATTTATGGATACTTAGTTGATCCTAAGTTGACTCCTACTTAGAAAGAATCTCCTGTACATATATTATTAATTAAATACTCATATAATTTTATTTTTACATTTATGTAATCAAATTCATACACATTTATAATTTTCCTATCCCTTAAATTTGTTTTCACTTAGATCTTACCTTTTGATTGTTATCCTAATCCAGACATCTGTAAAAATTATTTTATAATTTTTCCTAATTCACATCCTTTATGGATTGAATTGAGATTACATGATCATACATGTCTATATCCACACATTATATGAATACACATTTATTATTTCCCACTATGGGCATGAAGATACTTATTGCCACATACTCTCTTAACCTACATTGTTGTTATTCACATCTATAGTGGGGGATAATTACTTGCATTACATAGCCATGTGATCACACATAATTTAAATTATGCATTTAAAAATGTTTCATATTTCATAGATCCCTCTCATTATTATATTTTTTAAATCTTGATATTTGGTCTTGCCTACTGGTATTCAAATATTTCAAAACTACAAAAACATAAAATAATCATTTAATACTATACATTCAAATATTCAATAAATCCAAAATTAGGACTTGAAAATGACATTATTTATAGTTTGAAATATACAGATATGTTATTTATCACATTTTTGGTTGATGGAATATTATTTACATACAAACTTGTATTTCAATATCTATGAATGTTATGCAAAACATAAAGGTGGCACATGGATCTACAGGTATTAGTTTTCCCTCTACATAGTGGCCATGTCATTATTGGGGGAATCTTGTTCTATAGGTTTCATTATTACATGTTACATATTTATTTGAATTTTTTACCATGTTGATATACCTATATTACTTACACATTCATTTATAGTTACTCATTTATTACATATTGATACATGATATTCCTTTATAATATGATGTGGCATTTATACATATGGATGGTGTAGACTAGTTCCTTTTTCTATGATCCATAGATGTTGTTTTACATTATAGATTACTTTGGGTATGGTTATAATGTATGTTCTTTGGTATTTACTGATGCAACATATTAGATGTCCCTTTTTTGGGGCATTTTTATGTCCTCATTTATCTATCGCTTCAGCTTACTTTTTGTGACATTTTATGTCCCATGTATGTGGCCCTAAGCCCTATGTGTGACCCTAAAAATTAAGATTTTTTATATTTTTTACATCAAGGGGATCCATGATATATATCATGCACTTTTAATTTGAATTTTTATGTGGATATACTTATACTTCATGATTCATTTATACAACTATATAAACATGAGAATGGCATGCCTTATTTTATCCCAACATCCCCCAATTTAATTTTTTTAAACAAGGACCCACTATGTAAAATACATTTACTTATTTTATGATATATGAGGTAATCTTAACTTGATTATTGAAAATTAAACTGACATAATGACACTTCTATCCTTCAATTTATTTTTTGTATGTCTATCTAAGTATTTTATGATTCTAACAATTCATGAAGTTTGATTTATTAATTAGAAGGCATGATGGGTTTTTTATAATAACCAACTTATGTGTTTGTTAACATTTTTTTGTTTTATGATTTATCTTGTGTAAATAGTTATTTACTTAGAATTATTTATACATTTTCCTAGACCCCTATCGAGTCACCAAAGCTTATCCTATGGCATTCACTCACTCTCTTGAAGCCCCAGAGGTAAGCTGAGATCAAGGATTTAACATAGAGGGGAGATTAGTCCAATTAAACCAATTAAATGGACACACTAAAATCCTAAAACCTCTAGCATAGTCACTAGGGAGAGATTAGGTAACACAACTAAATGAAAGCACAACATAAAAATAAAAGAATCAATTCCTTTACCTTCCTTAGACATCCAAATGGATTTTTTGAATGGCTTTCTTGCATTGTGCATCAATAAGTATTTTAAAATAGAGGTTGTTTGGCTCCTTCTCTCCTTGGCACCTTGTCTTTGATATTACTTGGCTTAAGATTTAGGAATGGTAACACTATTTGCATGAGTCTTATGGATCAAATCCTACATAATAATTCCACAATATCCAAGCTTGTTGAATATATTTAAGTATAATAAATTTTCACTAAGATTATAATTCAATAGGAATTGCCTTGTATTTATAACCTTAGGAATTAACTCTTACCTAAGGTCAGTTAAGGATGATTTTAGGCTTGGAATTGGTTCAAACTAAACCTAGGTGAGTTAAAACTAACTCTAGTTGAGTTAATAGTTATCATGTAATTACAATTTTCAATTATTAGGCATGGATCTCAAATTAGATATGTTAGGATATTTTCAAAGAGCTTGAGAACTCATAAAGGCAATGATGAAATGCTTGGATATTTTGAATTTTTGAATTTCCTTTTTTAGATATTCATTAACTATAAATGTATAATTCAACTAGGTTTTTAATCTTTTGTATCCTGTTAATTAATTTTAATTATCCTTTTAGCATTTTCAACATTTGATTAATTATGCAAGTGCCCCACTTAATAGGTCCATAGGCCAAATTAATAGTTGTGATGCCACAAGGTGATTAGGGATGAATATGTGAGAGGTTATTATTGCATACAATAGGATACCCCAATTAAGGATGTCTCAACATGATTCTAAGATTTGATAAATGATACATGAGAAAATTTGGGACATTCAGTGATTCATAGGCCTAATTTGAAATGGTTGGTAAGAATCAGTCTAAAGTCTAGTCAAGAGACAATGGTGGCTAGTTTTAGATGTCTACAGTTTTCCCCTATTTGGGAAGGCATTACAAGACATATACATAGTAACATCTTCTTTAAGAATGAAAAGGTCTTATATGCCTACTTAAATAGTAATAGATAAGCTTTGGATTCCCCCTTGAGGGAGTAGTTAGTAAAAAGGGTGGATGATCAGTCCCTCAAAAAAGGAAAATGATGGAACCAAAACTTAGAATGCGGTGGAAAAGACTGATTTCCTCATAGGTGGTTATAATCAGTGGCATGATGAGATGCCCTAGTTGGATAGATAAATAGGTTAACTTTCCCACAAGTAGTCATAGTCATTGACATAGGTGGGATAAAAAAATATAATGATTTTCCCATAGGCAATTATAATCATTGAAAAAAGGATAAGAGTGATAAGAGAATTATTTTCCCAAAGTTAGTTGTAATCATTAAAAGGGAAAACAATGATTTACCCATAGATGGTTATAATCATCAGTAGGATAAAAACATGCCCCAATTGGGTGGATAAATATAATGGTTTGCCCAAAGGTGGTTATAATAATTATCATAATGAAAACATACCTAAATTGGGTAGAGAATGATAAGGATTTTCCCAAAGGTGGTTATAATCCATAACATTCAGATAGATCAAAATACAATGATTTTACCATAGGTAACATTCACATATATCAAAATACAATGATATTTCCATAGGTAGTTATAATCATTGGATTTATGGGTGGGATGATACATAATGATTTTCCTATAGGTGGTTAGAATCATTAGCATCTCAAGTGGGAAGAGACACAATGATTTTCCTAGAGGTAGTTATAATCATTGGCCAAATGATGAGACTATGATGGCAAATTATATTATGGGTCTTACATTCTAAATTCATTCTCATAGAGTAAGAGTAAGTTAGTAAATATGAGAAAGATGAATTTGGGATAATTTCTAAAATGGAGATGCATGTGTGAACTAGAAAGGGTTAACATTATTACATGTTTTAAGTTCTTTGTGTTGAGGAATGATGTGGATTAGATCAAGAAATTTTTAAGTGCCAAGGAGAAGTATTGTGGCCACATCTCTTATAAGATTTCCCATGCTGATTTTTGTTGTATCATGTGATGGTAGGTATCATGATATAAAACACCATGATAACTGAGATAAAATATGCATAAGGATTGACACATGATATAATAAACAATGGAAAACAATGCACAAATGATAAACACCATGATAACAATGTTGAAGTATGAATATGGATGTATTTACAAGTAATCACCTAATGAACACACATATACTAAAGCAAGGCACAACGAGAAATCAAACAAATAAGAAAAAAAATAGGAAGAAAAAACATGAAGAAACAAAAAGCACAAAACAAAACAAAACAATAAGAATAAAAGGAAACACACACATAAATGGTTAATCATAATGTTAACACATATAACACCACAAACAAAAGAATAGAAAATGCCCCTAGGCTATATGAGACAATTACACAAACAAAATGGGGGTATATAAGAAAAGGAAAGGGGGTAGTCGAGCTGACTCTAACTGCACTAGGCAAGTGGATGCTTCGTACATAGTTCTATGGATACAAGGTTCAACATAAACTTCAATCCAAATGTAGTTCTCCTAGGAAATGGGATATAACAAAAATGATTATAGAGAAAAACATGATTGTGTTGTAGAATAATAATGCGAATGGGCTCTTAAAATGGTGATAACAAAAGTGATTTATTTAAATATAACTAGGGGTCCCAGAATCCTTAAGGTAAAGAAGTGGTTGATTTGGGATTTTTATGATTTTTTAAGCTATTTTTCAATTTTATTTGGAATTTTGTATATATCTCAACTCATTTGAGAATGATGATATAAAAAATGGTCTAACTCACAAAATGATGAGTGTATAGCTTAGGGTGCTCATAAAATGGTGAGATCATGGCAAAAGGTGATGAAGCTAACCTCAATATGAATCAAGCCTACCTACATATTTCCATTAGGACCTCAAGTCACCATAGTTTTTCCTTATAGTAGAGTAACCTAACTAGTTAGCAGCAAGTTCACAAAATAGGCCAAGTAGGTAAATGGTATAGTACAATAGAGGAATGTCAAGGTGGTACTTCAAGGCATGATAAAAAAGTATTATTCTTAATTTACCCATAGTTGTTTATAATTAGGGAATAACAACATATGCCAATGATACTAATTTTACCAAAGGCAGTTATATAGTAGCATGATGGTAAAACTTTTATTTGCCCAAAGGTGGTTATAATCAATAGTACTGAAATGGAAGAAAATAAGGAATGAAGGATACAGATACCAAACCACTATCATAGTAATGAAAAATATGGCCTCTATCTATAATAATAAATCAATTATTAAAAATTGATCTGAATCTTTTCACTGAAGGTTCCTAAAAAAGCAATGGAATAAAACCAAGGTCAAAGGGTTGGGTAAGGAGGTTAAAAACATATAAGATATGAAAGATATGGTAGAATGGTAAATAATATGGTATAAAGAAGAATCATAAAATGATACAATGTAAATGGACCCCATAGATGATATTTCAAATTTCTCAAGTCACACAATGCTTGAGGGGTGTATGATGTTCATCAACTCATCAAGTTTATCCCCATATGGTGTAGTAATCATGTATGCTTCAAATCCATAGTTTGAAACAATGATGTATGGGCCTATCTGATTGGGTTTGAACTTGACCTTATACTTATTCTTAGTTGTGGTATTCTCTTGGTTTTATTTTAGAATAAGTTCACCAAGTTTGAACCCTTGATGTTTAATTCATTGATTATAATGGCCAAAAAGTAAATTCTAGTATGTTTGAAGGCTGTTAACTATGGCCATGCATTTTTCATAAAGTAACTTCAGCTCTTGCATGTGAGCTACTTAGTAATATTCATCATCTAGGGCATACTTCAATGAGATGTACATAGAAGGTAACTCAACCTCAATGGGAAGAATGGAATTAGTTCCATAAACTAACAAATATGGAGTGGATCATTTTAGGGTATGGTAATTAGTATGGTATACCTAGAGGGCATGAAAGATTTGGAAGTGTCAATCATGGCCAACATCATTGACAAAATCTTCTTAAGGATGTTGATAATTATTTTTTAGGATCTTTCTACCTAGCCATTTCCTTTTGGGTAATATGCTGTAGAAAAATGTTGAGTGATGTTGTACTTGGCACAAAGTGATTTGACATCCTTTTTATTAAATGATCCACCATTATTAGATATAATGTCATATGGACTACCATAGCATCATATGAGATGGTTGAAAATAAACTTGGAAATTTGTTTTCCAGTCAAGTAAATGAGGGGTTTAGCTTAAACCCACTTAATTAAATATTTAGTAGTGGTAAGGATGTGTTTATGGCCATCAAATGAGGTTGGGTTAATCTTCCCAATGAGATAGAGGCCCAAAGTGGAAAATGGCCATGGAGTTATAAATAGTTTGAGTGCTTTGACTAGGGGATAAAGCAAATTGGCATGCCTTTGACATTTATCACACCTTTTAATATACATATTTGCATTTGCATCTATAGTTTTCTAATAATACCCATTATGTAGGATATTTTTTACTTAGATCACCTTGTTGGTATCAGATCCACATACTTCTTCATGAACTTCTCTTAATGCCAATGTATATTATACCAAATTCAAACAATGATGAAAATTTCTATCAAAGCTATGACAGTAAAGGGTTGCTCCAAGTAAGTTATATCATGAGGCTTGGTGGGTAAAGGACTTTTATTGTTTGAAAGATAGGTTGGGTGGCATAATATGGTTTTTAAGGTAGGTAAAAACATCTAAATACCATATAGAGATGGGACCAACAATATAAAATATCATTACGATGGTTGAAGGTTTATGAGTAGGTGCTAGAATATTTTCAATGAGGAATTGATATTATGTTTCCTTGTCTAGATGATGGATTAAAGAAATAATGGTGTCCATAACATCCACTATCCCATTACTGAGCCTTGGTATGTGTTTAAAGTATACATTGGCAATCTACTATTTGAGAGTGTTGATCATAGCCTTATATGCCACCAGCTTGTCATCTTTTATCTGGAAATGCTCTATAGCCTGATTGATGATTAACTAAGAATCACCATAAACATTAAGATGTTGAATATTCCATTGTAAAACTTGATTAAGTCCTTCAATGAGTGATTCATATTCATCTATGTTGTTAGTATAAGGAAAGATGATATAGAAATATTTAGGGATAAAATATCCCTATGATGTAATAAATAATAGCCCTTCCCCTAATCCATGTGTTGTGAATGATCCATCAAAATATAGCTTCCAATGTTTCTCCTGAAGAGGTGTGTCAATGATGGTCATAATGTACTCATCTAGGAATTGGAATGTTAGAGGTTTGGTATGGGAAAGGGGAGCTTTAGTGAGTTAATATAAAAGTACCTATCCCTTTATGGCTTTTTTATTGGTATATTCTATCTCAAACTCACTCAAAATCATGATCTATTTGGCCATGTCTCCTTGTAAAGCTATCTTAGATAGTAGATACATGAGAAGATCTACATTGAAAATAACTATGGTCTTATTATTTATCATGTAATATCATAGTTTCTAGGCTAAAATACCATAGCTAAATAGGCTTTTTCAATAGGCATATAGTTGTGTTCATACACAACTAGTGTATGAATTAGATAGTACATGACATTTTATTTTATAGTATCATGATGTTGAGATAGAAGTACCCCGAGGTCTTTCTCTCTAGTATTTAGATACACTAAGAATAAATTTCCTAGCATAGGTGGTAATAACATAGGTAGATTAGCAAGATATTCCTTTTAGGTGTTGGAAGGCTTTTTAGCATTCCTCATCCCAATGAAATGTGACACCATTATTTGTTAAGTGAGTAAATGGATGTAATTTTTAAACAAACTAATAAATAAATCATTTGATAGATTAAATTTTGCCCTACAAATTGAGTTTCTTTAAATCAGAAGGTGGTGATATCTCTATAATGGCTCATATTTGGAAGGATTAACTTCAATGCCTTGACAAGACATAACAAAGCCTAATATTTTGTCTAAATTAAAACCAAAAACACACTTTTTAGGATTAAATTAGATCTTTTATTCATCTAATCTCTAAAATATATTTCTGAGTGTGGTTGGATGATCAGTCCTAGTCATTGATTTACCTAGTATGTCATGGACATAGTCTTGAATAATGTTATGCATCATATCATGAAATATGATGGTCATGGATCTTTGGTATGTGTCCCCATAATTCTTTAGACCAAATGACATAACTTGATAATAAAAAATTCCCCATGGACTAGTGAATATTGTCTTATGTTGGTCCTTTGGTGTGATCTTGGTCTGGTTATATCTTGAAAATCCATCCATTAGTGAAAGATTTTTTTACACCCTTTGGAGTCAACTATCATGTCAATGTTTGGCATAGGAAATTAATCCTTAGGGTAGGCCTTATTTATATCTATAAAATAAATTTAGATTTTAATTCTTTATGGATTCTTACTAATTGAAATAACTTTTTAGATCTATTATGAGAAGTTGATCAATCAAATACATCTTGCTTCTAAGCATTTTTACATCTATTTGTTTACAAACATAGTAATACAAGGATGCATATTACATAATTTTTTTCATAGGATTGACATTAGGATGTAAAAAAAGATGGTGTAAAACTAAGGTGGGGTCTAAACGTGGCATGTTTTAATAGGCCCAAGCAAATATGTCAACAAATTTCCCCAAAAGGGATGTAAATATTTCATGTTCATCCTTAGTGAGGGATGTACCTAATTTGATATATTTTAGGTTGTTTGGAGTCCTGATGTTGACTTATATAGTGTCTTATATAAGGAGATTTGATCTATCTTCCAAAATGGTTGGTAATGATTTGAATTGGTTGGCAATGGCAAAGTCCTCTATTTGGACTGGTTCTTCAAGTTCTCTTGGAAATATGAATCAAAATATCCTAATGGTAGGGATATGGTCATGTTACAAACACAATTGGAAAATATTAGATGATTTTTTCAAATGCATGTTATTCTTTAGAACTAAACTTGGACCCAAAAGCAAGTTCATCATTGGTGGTATTCAGAGCTATGTTTAAGGAAATGTGAACACCCCCATTTACTGGTACCTAAAATAGATTTTCACCACTGGACTAGACTTTCTCTTTATTTTTACCCTAGTCTAAATATGCCTCAAAGAGGTTTCCACTTTGGGACATCAGTGTTTTATTTAATTGTTAGTGGATAAGGGTTTTCACCCATTCTCTAAAATAGGCTACAATATCCAATTTGATTTGGAACCCTTGTTTACAGTCTCCTAATGGAATATTGTCTCTCAAGCCTAGAAAGTTACAAAAGGCCTCATCATTCTCAAACTCATCTACAAGCATTATGAATTATGTATACACATAATATTTTCAAACTTTTATCACTTATTGATGCTCTTTATCTTGTAGTAATCCATCAAGTCTCAATCTCTTTGAGTGCACGCCTTAAGGGGTGAACTAAAAAAGGGGTGGGAAAACCATTGGTGCTTTGCAAGTTTATTATCATTTTTTCCACTTATTATCTACACACTTGTCTCCTAAAACCATTCCTTAAGATATTAATCCTCTTTTGCATAATCCTCTAGTATTTTCCCACTTTTCATCCCTCTTTTCCTCACTTTAAGCCCCTTTTGATAGTATTTTGTACTAGGTCGACTGGGTCAACCTTTTAATATTTTAGGTAATATTCATTTAGGGTCTAATTTATCTCTTGGCTGACTTAGCCTATTACCTAGTGAATTTTTTTCCATAACTATGTTAGGTTGACTGGGTTGATCCTATTAGCTAAAACTTTTGGAAGGGCTTAGGGTTAAATATACCTATATATACAAGATCATTTCATCATTATTTACATAATGAAAAAGAGTTATTATTCACTTGCACTTCTTTACAATATACTATTCCACCATTCTACTTGAAGAGTATTAGCTTAAGGTTTATACTTAGAGAATATAGTCTTATGGATAAGTCTTGGATGATTTGGCCTTTCTTAGTGATCCTTAAAAACTAATAAAACATCTTATAAAACAACTTTAGCCAATGGAGATATTGAGTCTTGATGGATTTATCATTCACATAAGTATTCACTAACTTTGTTCCTCTCTTTTAGTAGATACAAGTAGCATAAGTATTGGCTTTGAATAATATTACTCTTATATTTCCATGTATTAGGGTCTTACTCATACATATCTTAATTTAGATTCTCCTATACATGTTTGTTTACTAATCCCCTTGTTGTGCCACAAGCTATGGTGAGCACTAGATTAGATTTTAATTTACTTGTTATTAATTTAGTGAGATATAAAACATAGGACCTAACTAGGGTTATTACATGATTATGCTTAACTAGAGGCTTTAAAACCCTCCCTAGAATTGTGTAATATGATAAGAGATCCCTTAATTGGGTCTAGCAGATCTCCATATTGGTCATGCTTTTGATTATATAATGTGTCACTAATCGGAAGTGTAAGTATGATCTATCTTCTCCAAATTATGATTGATTTATAAACATGATACATTTATGATTACATACATATTCTTAGTGGTCTCAGGATATAATTTGAGGATGATATAAAGGAAGAGGATTACATCAGTTAATTGGGGTAAGACTACAAACGGCATAAGTGTCAAATAGATTGGTATTAGCTAGGTCTTCATAAAGGCTATGATCAAACTCTACTTATTTGATGGCATCATTATCACTATTCATTAGCATTGGAACATGAATAAGATATGTGGGGTCACCCCCAAGTGGTTTAAATCCAAGACCATAGGTTCCATTAAACCAAGTTATAGATATTGGCTCAAGTGTCCCTTACTAATTTTGCCCAATATCACCTCCTTCATAGGCTTGGTTCTCCATGATCTTGTTAGGAATCGGGTACTTATCATTTTTGTAATAATCAACCAATTTATCATTATACAGCCATGATTCATCATTTACAAGTGGGTCATTTTCTTGGCCATTAGCTGATGTGAAAATGATAAGAGCTATATTATACAATTTGCCTTTTCCTTTTCTTTTCCATTCCATGCATGATTAGATAATTTAGGAGGTGGAATATGGGAAGATTAATCAAGGCTATTCAGTTCAATGTAACTGGCCTCTAGTAAATTGAAAAGTATTTCTTTCCCTTTGTCCTTCTTGGGCACTAGATCTAATCCAAAATGATAGTTATAGATTTCATACTCAACCTCTAAATGTTTAGAATGTTTGTAGGGCTGAAAATACCCATTGATAGTGACCTCCATGCTTGAATGAGATAACTTAAGACATTATTCTAATGTTGATATGATTGCACAAAATTTATGTATCCAAGGTCTACCCAAGAGAAAATTATATGATAGGTTTAGGTCTAGCCCATGAAAAAGTGTATCATGGGTTAAGGGCCGAAGGTAATAGGCAAGATGATAGTTCCTTATGATTCACATTCTTCATTGTTGTAGGATTTGATAGTGATAATTTCTAGATAGAGATCGACTATTGTATATCTGAGATGATTGATGAACTTTAGAGATATAATATTTATACTTGACCTATTATATATGAGGACACACTTCACTTTGTGCCACATGATGACAAAATCAATGTACAATATATTGTTATAGAGAGGGTCAAGGGATGACATATCACTTTGGTAGAATTTCAATTCTTGGCCTAGGGTTAGATGTCCAAGAAAAGCTTTGAATTTGTTTGGGATTATGTCATTTGGAACTTGAGATTGGCCTAGGAACTATGTTAAGATTTTCTTGTGGATGGTAGACATAAACAATAAATCCAAAATGGAAATTTCTGTGGGCATCTTTTGAATTTATTCCACAATATCGAACATCTTTTCCTTTTAAGTGGTATATGTCTTATTCCTAGCTAGAATATTGGATTTGATGGGTTTGATGGTAGATGGTTATAGGCCTGGAATGGTAATATTTGACCTCTAAGTTATGATTACACAATAGGGATGAGATATCAGACCATTATTACTAGAAAATCATGGTGGTAAAGAAATAGATAGGATAAGTCTTGATTTTTGGTGTTCTTATATATGGTCATCAAGAAAGGACATGTTATCAATATGAGGTCCAAAATTAGTATTCTCTACTTATTGGTGTGCCTATATGTAGTCTTAGGTCATGAAAGGATCACTAGCATATGTGTGTTGATTATAATTGATTAACAATAGTCCCTTTTGGTTAGAATTTGGTCTTCGATTGATGGTAATATTAGAAGCATGACCTCCCATAAGATGACATACAACCTTATTGTAGTCATGTGTAACTGCATAGAAAGTCAATTAGGTATTAGAATGGTTTGTCCTTGGATCCATCCATTTGATTGATTTTATTATTGATGCTATTGGTATTGCTATTGTTATTATAACTATTGATATTGTTGATATTATTACTATGGATATTATTATTGTTGTTTTGGCTATTATTATTATTATATTGAGTAAAAATATTTTGATAAATAGCTAAGTTTTAATTAGATGTAGATTCCCTATTATCTAATGTAATTTCCCCATTTTCTAACATATTTTCAATTAGGTGCTTAATTTACACATAATGGCATAAAATAGTACTTCAAAATTTGTCAGCTAAACAAATTAGCCATAATTAGCTTGAAAAGCATAACTTTAATGGGCTCTCCAAGATCATTTAAGACTAAATGAGTAGGCACATTTCTCCTTAGAGAAGGGGTTTGCAAATTTAATGGTTGTTACATATGTTGAGCAGGTCTAGGTTACTATGAAGGTTTAGCTTGCTAAATAGGTTGTTGGTGAGAAGTAATTTGCATTAGTGGCATGGGCTAAGAAGATGGTGTTTTTACCATTTGGACATGACTTGAATATATTACTCCATTTCCAAAAATATTATTATTATAATTAAATTTATTTGATTTTTCATAATTACTTGCTTGGGATGGTGTCAATGCTTGCACTTGTACTTGGTTTTGGTTTTGATTTGGGTTCTTTCCTTGGTTTTAGTTTTGATTTTGGTATGATGAGGTTAAATTGATAATCCTTTTATTAATAAGGGCCTTTTAAATCATCAAAACTTTATTGATGATCTATTTAAAAGTATGTGTACACTACAGCTCTATATGTTAGGATATCTCATTATGTAAATTTTTGGAAAACACAATGGCTAATTATTTGTCTAGTAAATTATGGGTGAATAGGTTGGCATGTGCTCTCCATAATTATAGATAGATTAAAAAAATTTATCTAACTTTCTATTCGGTTTGATTCAAATCTACTAATGAAATCTCGTTTTTGAGATTTTAGGAGAAATGTTCCACATACTTGTTTGAAAAATCATCAAAATTCTTTGGCAATTTAATAAAAAATTCCAAGGATTGTCCCAAAAGACTCTAAGGAAACAAAATTAGGAGGGATATATCATTGTATGCCACTAGCTATAAAGAAACAAAGAATTTTGTTAAATGGGCCTTAGGGTTTCTTTTACCCTTATATTTGTCAAACTTTGGTGGTTCATACCCTAGAGGAAATGGTATTTGTATATTTTCCATGTTGAATGGATAGGAACACACATCATCTAACTTGAACTTCTTGACTATGTTTTCTAGCTTGGATAATGGAAATTACATCCTTAATTTACTATAGTTCTTATGCCAAGCAACTAAATGGGACATTAGCTTGAAGTGGAAGCTAGGAAGTCAAAGGTAAATTACCTTGACCAGGATATAATGGAGGCATATTTTGTTATATAATATTGGATTAATTATGGAAATAACAAGGAATATACATTTGTGAATTAATATGTCATTGTTGGAATGGCTTGCATTCAGTGTGATATTCTAGTTTGAATTTGATATATAGGCCTAGTTTTGGGAGAATTGTGGCTAGGATGGAAAGATATGGCTTTGAGTGAAGTATTATGCCAAATGTAGTTGAATAGGGACTTGATTCCAACTATTCAAACCTAGATAAATGAGGGGAAATTGTTATGAAATAAGGCCCTATCATTGGATTTGTGGCACATTTCAAATAAAAGGGACTTTTTTCCTAATTGGTACTTGTTGAATAGTAGTACCTCTTGATTGTGTGAGCACCTATTGTGAAGTAGATGCTTTTAAGGAATTTGACATTTTTTGTTGACTAATAGATATATGTTGTTTATTATACAAAATTTATCATTGTAAAGGCATGTTGGTCTACATTTTTTTATGTGTCCTTATCATTACCTGATAAAGTGGAATGTTTGTTTCCCCTATTGAGGTGGCAAAATATTTTGCCTTTGCTACATTGGTATATGGGATTATGCCTATTTTTTTGGAATGTTAATTGTCATCTATTTTCATGGAGTAACATTCCACACATTTTGTTGAGGCAAGGCACTAGTTTGTAATTAGTTAATTAATCATTACATTTGCATGCTTGATGAAGTGTCTAGTTGAGGATTAGAGGTAGTTTATTGTGGTTGGTAGGTAGAATTTTATACCCCCTAAAGTTGTGAATAAATCATGGTGTTAACTAAAATAACTTATTGTAAACTAGTTATTTGTGTAATTAAAAGACTTTGGTTGGATTGGATGACACTTGGGTGTTATCCACTATGTTTGGCACATTTTTCTGTGTAGAAGTAGTAGAAACTTCTTCAATATATGAGGCATTAACATGTCTCTGACTAATGTGATTTTCATGAATGGGTCTATAAATAAATTATCTTGGCCTGTTAATTCAATCAATGCCCATGTTAAAATATCTAGTTCAATAAGAGGAGTGTTTGACATGGTCATGTTATTGAAGTTGCATGTTAAGTTTAAATAAATTTAATATGTTGTTTACATCTATATAAAATGGTCCTCCATGAGGCCTTTTCCTATGATAATCATATTGTGTTTTTGATATGACATCAACACAAGTTATTTAGGATTTCTAGAAGAGGCATGTTCACTAGTTTGGTTGTAAGATAAATTGTAAGGCACTCTAACTAGACTAGGAATTTTTTTTTGGGGAAGTCTGCTAGAAACTTAGCCCCTAGCTCTATGGATTTAATTAAAAATTCATCCTTATTTTTAATAAAGTGAAAATAAAACAAATAGGGATCATATGTTGACAATATTGTAATGTAGTATGGTTGTTATTAAACCTTGTCTACAACCGATGGGATGATAACAAGGTACTACATTGTTTGTTCTTAGCTTTATTCTGATTATGGGGGCATCTTGACCAAATAGTTGGTTAAAGTATCTTGTATTTGTTCCCTATATTGAGTATTGTAAGGAGGATAAGGATCTATCTCACAAAATACATCATCACCATAAGGGTCTTGAACAAAGTCATCTTGTGCAACCACATTATCATAACTTGGATTATACATGGATTTTCTATGAGTATCATGAGACATATTCAAATCAATGATGAATTTTACATAAAAATAGGATTAGAGTTATATAAACTCTAACAACTAATGTCTAAAGGATAAATGGTTCAAAATTGGTCTAACTTGGTTTAAAATTAGAGTTGTATCTCCAAATGGTATGTGTTAAAACTTGGTCTAAAATAGTCTAACATCAAATGTCTTATAGAAAAATGTCAAGTGGATGAATAAGATAAAAATTCCAAACTTTAGGTATAAATTATTTCAAATAAGTCTAATATAAAAAAACAAATGTTTCTAGGTCTTTCTAAGAAGGCACAAAAGCTAAGCTCAAAATAGGCATATGCTAGGTCTTTTAGAAAAGGTGCAAAAGCTAGACATTAAACAAAACAAGGTAAGAGATTTTAATATAACAAATTCAAAACACTTTGGCATTAATTAGGAAGCCAAATTTAAACATGAAATTGGTCATTTGGTATAAGGAATGAAATAATAGGCAAATGGAAGATAGACTACTTCCAGAAATATAAACACAAAAATAGTTTTCAAATTGAAAAAATAATTAACCTAATTTACAAAACCCAAAAGTGAAATATCAATGTATATACCAAAATTAAAAATGGCATAGGAAAAAATCAATAAATTTTTGGATTTGAAATTGTTAAGGATAATTTAGAACTCAACTTGGAAAACTAGGCTACTTAAAACAAACAAGCTAGACAAGAACAAATGGCATGACAATACTAGGCATAGATCCCAAAAGGCACACACAGATTTGGTTTTGAAATTATATTTTGGTCCCAAGGAAAAAAGTATATGAAATTATTTAAGAAGTGTAATGATTTTATTGTGCTCTAAAGATATGAAAAATGTTATATTTCAAGACTCAAAAACATAATATTTGGAGTGAATTGGGTAGCGTAATGACATCCTTTTCAATCAAGTGACACACATACAAAAGTTTTTCTAAAAACTAAGGCAAAGGTATGGTTTCAAATGGAAAGTGTAATTCCTCCTGAAACAAAGGAGTGATGTGTAAACACAACCTTTTTTTTGATGTGGTAAGATAGATAAAAATAGATAGTTTAACTCAAGACCATGCAAGAAAGAATAAAATGACACAAACACCTAAGTGTTACATCCTAAATCATAAAATTGACAAGGTTGAATATTACTATTGAATTTCATCAATTTACTCACTCTTGAAATTATTTTAATTATTAATCCAAAAAGTAAAAGTGCATGAAAATTAGGTTTTTTTCCCCTCTTCTCTCAATATCTTATATTATGACATGGAACTTTGGGCTACTCATCCTGCATCAATAATATGTCTAAAATAAGTGGGTTTGTTATAAACTATCAATTTTCACATGTTTCTAGATGATCCCAAATTTGGCTAACAATAAAGATGCAATCATGTCATTTGGATCCATGTTAACTAGATTGTTTTGAAAAGGTCTTATCCTTTTTATAACCACCATATCCATCACTTTCTCAGTGTAGTGAAATTTTCATGTTTCCCCTATATTTTGAGGTTGATTATCATTAATGAATCTTGTTTTAACCACTCAAAACAAGCATCCTAGAGGGTCACCCTCAATGTATATACCCCACCATGGAGTTGGCTTAAAATTATGCTAGGAGATGAATTCTCAGGTTAATGCTTCCTTAGATGACCCTTGAGGAGGCAATGAACTCCTACTCACCAGCCAAAATGCATGAAAAATAAAGACAAGTGAAAAGACTTCATGGTTGTTTTTGGGTTACCCAAACCATATAGATTTTGGAAGGGCCTTAACAAAATTCTATTCATGCTTTTAGAATAAAGTGATAAAGGAAAATACTGAGCATTTTTAGTTACCTCAGTTTCTTAAAAGGGATGGGGGAGACCATACACACCTCATTCATTTTACAAATAACAAATAACTTCAACAAATAAGCATAAAACAAACAACTCTTAAGAGTTATCTAACTGATGTGAAAGTTCATTATATTGAACTAAAATGAAATGTGTTGTAAATTTTGGGCCCCTCTTATATTTTTTTGAAAGCTTTAAAAAATGAAAATGATTTAAACAAAAATATCTTTAAAACACCAATTTGAAATGTGAAATTTTCAAGTTTAGAAGTATTTTAAATGTCTCCTTGTGGCCTTTAGGTCTTGAAAAACATGTTAACAAGTCCTTGGGCTTAGAATCACATCCTAAGTGAAAAACTAACTTCCCAAATCTTTCTCTTAGGTTTATGGTTTTTTACACACAATGAAAAACCATAGAACATAGAGAAATGTCATAACTCTCTCTGCAAAACTACAACTATCAACACAATACCACAACTTGTATGAAAATAGAGCATTAAAAGCAATATCACTAATCTAATGAAAAAAATCATTAAAATAAAGGAAATAACACTACTATTAGAGTTGTGATATCATAAATTAACACAAATTGGCTATCCTAACTACTAGAAACTTAAATGCAATATCACTAAAGTTTTGAAAAAACCTATTTTTTTTTATAATATCGTAACTTATGAAATAGTAATATTTCAATATCACCACTTTTATGGAAATATCATGATTGTCAGAGTCATAATATTTTAATATCATAAAATTCCTTATGATCATAAAATAGTTAGCATAAACCTTGATAGTTATGCATAAACCATAACAAATAAGACAAAACAATGATTGTGTGAGTAATGATATTGACCAATATCATGATTCTAGAGAGCAAAACCATGACTACACATAGTAACTTGTCAACTTCCATAAAACCATCCCTTAGCCTCTAATTTTCAGCTATTTTGATTAGAAATCTTACATTTTTACATGAAAATTATTAGGGAAATGCTCTAAAAGGCCTTAAAAGCATCTTCATGGAGTGCAAGTCCCACCATGTATGTCAACATATGATCAAGGATTTAACATAGAGGGGAGGTTAGTCTTGTGTTAGTCTCATAAAACTAATGAAATAGACATAAAAATCCTAAAACCTCTATCCTAGTGACTAGGGAGAGAGTAGGTAGTAAAACTAAATGAAAGCACAACAAAAACATAGAAAAAACAATTCCTTTACCTTCCTTGGATCTCCAAATGGCTTTTTTGAATGGCTTACTTAGCTTGTGCATCAAGAATTCTTTGATAATGGAGGTTGTTTGGCTCCTTCTCTCCTTGAAACCTTGGCTTTGATATTGTTTGGATTAATATTTATGCATGGTAACACTAATTACATGAGTTTTATGGAGCAAATATTTCATAACAACTCTAAAATATCCAAGTTTTTTGAAGATATTTGAGCATAATAACTTTACACCAAGATAGCTTAGAATTAAATAGGAATGGCCTTGTATTTATAACCTTAGGAATTAACTCTCACCCAATGTGAGTTAAAGCTGAGTTTAGGGTTGAAATGGGTTCAAACTAAACCTAGGTGAGTTAAAACTAACTCTATTTGAGTTAATAGCGATCATGTAATTATGATTTTTAATCACAAAACATGGCTCTCAAATTATATATTTTAGGATATTTTCAAAGAGCTTGACGACTCATAAAAGCAATTATGAAAGGTTTAGATATTTTGAATTTTTGAATTTCTTTTTTCAGATATTCATTGATTACAAAGGGATAATTCAACTAAGAATTTAATCTTTTTTAGCTTTTTAATTAACATTGATTAGACTTTTAGAATTTTCAAGATTTGATTAAGTGTGCAAGTGCCCCACTTAATAGGTCCATAGGCCAAATTTATAGTTATTATTATGCATGATGATTAGGGATGAATCCATGAGAATTTATTGTTTCATATGATAGGATACCCCAATTAGGGATGTCTCAACATGATTTAGAGCTTTGATGAATGATGCATGAGCAAATTTGGGACATTCATCAATTCCTAGGCTTAATTTACAATGGTTGGTAGGAATCAACCTAAACTCCAATCAGGAACTAGTTGTTGGTAGTTTTGGATGTCTACACAAGTTAATTATGATTTATAATTCAATTTTCTAAAATGGTTTTATGTCACTATGTTTTATAATCCTACTAGTTTGAGGATTTTTAAACACTTAGAAAATTCTAAAAGGACTCATAGGTAAATGGGAAGTCAAGATCATAATAGTTATCATGATATTACTCACTTGATGATTGATAGATTAAAATTCATCATATGAAAGTCTAAAATATGGTAGACTAATTATAACCATCCACATGTCACAATCTCACTCACCCAGTGAGTGACATGTTGAATTTTAGATAACAACACTCTTTGGGCTAGTAAAGTAGTAATAGCCATCCATGTATCATGATCATGTAGACATGTAAATATTAAATAAATCTAAGAATTTATTAAGTCTCCTAAGTGGGTAGAGAATAAATATATATCCACCTGTCATCATGTCACTCACCCAAATCCTACATAGTGATAAAAGGAAGTATGACACTTTGAGGAACAATGAAGCAGTGACAACACTCTACCTACCATGTTCTCACAAGCCCAAGGCTATAAAGGAACTAATAAATAAACAAAAAGCCTATGTAGTGGTAATATGATTCTCTTTAAGGAAGTAGAATGTTTTCAAGTGTCAAATGGAGGTGATAAAGTACTCACAGAAAATGTAAGAGAAGTCACCTAACATCAAGGATTGTAAAAAGTGATGACACTTCACTAGGAAAATTAAAAATATGAAAATAGAAGAAAGTAAATAAATCTAAGGCAATTGGTGTCATTAATCCTCATGAATTATCCAATTAAGTTCATTTAATTTAGAAGAGGTGGAGAATCCAAAATTAATATATGCGATCAAAGAAGCTAATTATAGATACATTTTCATCTAATGAATAACTGCCAATGTAAATTTGAGCTCTCTAACTACCTATAAATTCCATAGTTTCAAAGCACCAAAGCTCTTAAGTGTAAAAAAATGGCTTCTACTTAAAAAAAATTCCTACCCCCTCTATATATTCTATTTTAGGACCTGAGTAATACACTGACACAAGGTTTGATGAAGTTTCCCTCAACTACAAAATCAAACACTATTCCACTATATGCGAGGAAGTCAAAGTAGAAGAACCATGTGGCCTTGGAGATAAAATCTCAGCTTTCAAAAAGGGTACAAGGAGAACTTGGTGGAAATAAAATCAATAGGCCTACGTAATGTAGGAAAAACCTAAGTTAATTAACTGCATTGACATGTTATTTTATTTATTTTTGAGTGCCTAGATTTCTATAAAAAACCTACATTTTATCCAATGTAGCACCTCAGTGGAATATATTATTGGACTTGATTTGAAAAAATACAATAGGCTTCCCCCTTCTAAAATGGCCTATAATCAATCCCTAGTTAATTCATGGATGTATGAAAATAATGCAACCAACAATTTATGGGAATGGGCTAGACAACCTAGTACCTTCACAATTAGGGTCCCTATTTATAATATTATCATTTCCATATTTAGGCTTAAAATCTAAATTTATATGGCTTTGCTAAACTAAATTTATGGTTTCCCTAGTATAACCTACATTAATGAGGTTTGGATTTCCCTATTAGACACAATCCTCATTTCTACCAATGTCATAGCTATTAGTGAGATCTTTAGTGTCAATTTGATCAGCTACATCTTCAATTTAGATATAATACCAAATGAAAACTTCAATATGATGTCATATCTAATAGACACTATAGTAAGGACTGCTCACTCAACTTTTGAGGAACCTTCAGAGCCAACAACTAAGTATCCTAATAATTGGATTTATGATGAATTTAATGTTATTTATATATATAAATTCAAGAATAACATGACCAAACTGACCAAGACCTTAAATCCAATGACATACCAATCCATTTATGGTAAGGATAAGCCTATATTATCTAACCAAATCTAAAGAACCATTGAGAGGATTGGTGACTATTAGTCCTATCTAGACCATACAATTATTAGAATAAAGTGAAATAGGGTTCTTCCTATTTATCTACCCTAATTTGTCTTATACAAGGTGGAAAAGTAGGAAATTATGGCCCTACTAGTCAATTATATGGATTTTATTTTTAGAAGTGCCAAATATGGAGTTATCCACTGACCTCCTATCAACATCGATATAATCCAATATATTGGGTGGGAACATTTCCATCCAATGGGAAAACTTAAAAACAATTATGATTTCAAGTGGGAACCTTATAGGCAAAGGGATCCAAGGCATATGATCAACAAACACTTGAATAGAGTTAGAGGATAGGTGAATATTGATTACAACCATGTATCATATTTGTATCATGAAGTGTTCTTTAAATGCTTTGAATGATATAGAGTTACACGCCAGAACGAATTAGGAAAATATGTTTATGATGGTGGCTAGGCACATATAATATCATATAGAAACCACCAAAGAAGAGGTTAGGAAAATTAAGGTAAATCATTGGGTTTTAATACCCCATCAAGGACCCTTCTCACAAATTCAAGTCCAAGAATTAAAATAGGAAGTCCATCAAGATAATCACCTATGGGAAATAGATAAGAAGTTAATCAAGGACCTCCTCAATGATCCCTCCAAGTTGTCATAGTTTTATAAACCACTCTAGTTACCACCCTTCCTCAATTATTGAACCTTACTTGATGTTTTTTATCTATAACCCAATCTATACGACTGTTATCTACGTTTCCCTTTCCTCTGCTCATAGTAGTTCAACATGTGAATCTTCCATATTTCCTCCTACCTATTTCTAGTTTTTATCTATTAATTCACCCAACTCAAACCATTAAACCATCACCTCTATCAACATATCCTTACCCTAGACAAACATTAATTACCTTAGGTTGACCCCTGGTATTAATTTTTACCCTTACCTCATCACCATTTGTTGACCCATCAGATTCACCTATGGTTATTTCACCCATTCTAACATCAACTTATACTCCTACCATATCCCTCACTATATAAAAAATGAAGTAGGGAGTTTATTTTATTTCTCTTTAGAGTGACCTGGTAAAGGAGGACTCACAAGAAAGGTCAAAGGAAGGATTGGATAGAAGAAAAGGTTATAAAATGTCATAACCTATAAGAATACCAGGTAGTGAAAAGGAGTGGTTTACTAAGGAGGAATGGGAGGATATAATAGATACATCCTTATCTAAAACCATAATTGAGACCATATAAAGTGACCTAAATGTTGAATTGTTACTAGAGGAGGCTTAGTTAGGTGACATTGAGATCTTGAAGACTATTTTAGTCTCAACTAAACTACTTTAAGATTCAAACATAGACAAAGGAGATGAATTAGAGTCCAAGCCCATAGGTTATATAGATGGTAAATCTATGGACCTATCTCCATCCTAAATACCTCCTAGCACAATAATGACACATAAATAGTTCCCTTGGTTGTTAATTATCAAGAAGTAGGTACACAATCTCTTCATTCTTTACATACAGTTGTAATTGTTATTCTAGTTAGTGAATCATAAGCCCTAGTCTTAGAACCAATAATCCAAGATATGGAACCCCCCAAACCACCTTTAAATGATTCTACTAGAATCACTTTCACATTATTTGTATAATATACTTATTACCCCTATTACCTAATCATTTTTTGCTTCCCCAAGCCCTCAATCCTCTGGACTAAATAAGAAAGTACACTTCAAATATTTGGTCTCCACCACCATTTTATATTTCCCATTTACTTCCTTCCAAACATCCACCAAATTTGACCTACAAATTGTTCATGTATCCTAAATAAAATATATAACCATTATAACATAAAAGGAGGAGGATAAAGTAAATCTAGTTATTAATATAGTGACCCCAAACAAGGTTAATGGCTGGAGAAAATTTATTCCCCCATTCATTGAAATAACAACCTCTTCTTCAAATCCTATGCTCCTTCTAGGTAAATCCTCATCTACAACTCCTATAGAGCAATCCAAACCTTCATAATAACTAGTTGCCTTAAACATGCCTAAAGGGATCTAGAAAATGTAGTAGATAGAAGGAGGTAGGTAGGACCTAATTATTATTGAACAAATAATAGTCAAGTTTCACTTTTATAGAGAAACAAAGACTATGAAGAAGATCAAAAGGAAAATTGTAATGGATAAAGTATAGAAAGTGAAATTGGAGAAAAGATAATATGTATCCTCTTTGATATAGAGAATATGTATTCTCTTTGATAAAGAGAAGAAAATTTCTCCCTTTAGATATTATCAATTATATAGAGGATACCTACACCTTTATAGACTCTATAAGGGGAGTAATAAAATAAATATGTAGACGATTTGATCAATAAATAGAGGAACTACAAGGAAGAGATACCATACAAACTCTGAGAGACATAGTGGATAACATGTAAGGAGTACATTAAAAGTTGTATGACATTATCTAGTTAATAATAAGTGCAAAGGAGTCATAACACAAGTGGAGATATGAATTCACCCTTACTGATAGGATCAATAGAATGGAGACCAGACTAAATTTATTAATCCAACCATCCCAAAATAAATGTTATGACCATCTAAACTTAATAATTTCTCTAGATGTAGCATGGGCCTTGAATTATGTATCTTCCAAGAGAGATAACTTGAATAGATGGCATCAAAACTATGAAAAATAGATCAATAACTCACCAAATATGAGGATCAAGCCATTATAATTTTAGGGGAAATGAGAATAAATGGTGTGATTAACCCCAATATGGAATTGGTCCTCAGGGCAATATTTTAATATCTTCTCTGAGCAACATTAGATAGTTTTAAGGTACAGGTAAATGGAGTGGCATATAAGACCTAGAAAGACTTATTGCATCTGATATTTTTTTATAGAAGCTAAGTCATTAACACATATATTCTTTACATGGAGCTTGGGGATAAATTAAAGGCACATAGACAATTGATGGATAGATTCCCCTAGTTATTGAAAATGACTATTTTGTAATTTAAGGTAATTGAAATGGACTTTCATGTCCTTTATTTATAAATTCATGAAAGAATACAAGCACCTCTAGCCACCCCACCTATATTAGCTATTTTAGTCACAATGACTTCTCAAATGCTTGGGTTAACCACAACTATAAATTAGGTTAAAAATACAACTATTAGGGCCTAAACATTAACAACTACCATAACCCCTTCGTAGGCATGTCCCCTTTTTGTTACACCAATTATTTGTAATAATGTTTTGTCCTTTATGAATGATTGGCTACATCATGGCCATGTTTATTCTAATGATGATGAAACTTTCATATGGTTTAAATGATGATGTGTCCTCATCCTAAGCATATATATACATTTATCCTTTACATTACAAAGGGAGGATAAATTTTGATATTCAATATAAATAGAGACCTTTTGGGTTGTTCAAAAAAATTTGTGTTTCACACTTTTCTAGTTCATGTCTATATTATAGTTTATATGGATTTTATCTAACTAGTAGCTTAGTTTCTTGATATATGCTATAGCAATTTCAAGTAGCTTGTGGTTAGTTAGTAAGGTATTTTATCAATTAAAATATGCATCAATAATTCTAGGTTGGTATATCTTATTTTCTTGCAATAATTTTTCTAGGATAATCTCTAAATTTATATAGAAATACCATTTGATGTAACTTCCTAGACCAATCCATAGCTAGTCAAAGGTGCTCTTTGGTATTATTTATAATATTTTGTTAATAAATGTTACAATAATATTAATAAAAAAAACATTTATTTGATGACTAAGAGTTAATTATATTGTATTACTCAAACCTATTTATTATGTTTGTCAATTTTGTGTGTCAAAGAAATAAGATGAATACATTATTCCCTTGGCATTTTTCATTATTCAAGGGCCGGTTAGAAATAATACATGTCCTCTATTTATATATGATATTTCCTACCTTACCATTCCATCTATATCAATCTATCCCACTTTATTTATGTCTATCTCTATTCCATCAACCCAAGTGAATCTAATATCCATATCTATATTTAAACTATCCCAATTAACATTTGATTCACTCGCCACCAATCCACGACTAGTCATTGAAAGACCCAATACCTACAAATCATGTCCTAGAGTGAATTTAAACTTCACTAAGCTCTAAAAATGTTACAGGTCACCTCATGATAATTCTTATGTGTGTAAAAAACCCACATCAATAGAAGAGAGTTAAATTTTGTGTTAGAAGGAGGGCCTCTTTCACTAATAAAAAGGGGTAATCACCAAAGTCTCACTATATATACCTATAATATTGACAATATCCACCTCTAAAAATAACCTACTACATTATACCTTATAAACCCACTTAAATGTTAGGTTAGATAAAGGTATATTGAGGAGGTCTTAGGCTCAGTCATATTCCCTAAATAGAATACAAACCCCTCTATGTCAAATGGCCCACTCATGGCTAATTGATTGTGCCTTTAACATTATAGGAGGTGTTTATGATTTTTCTTAGAATATTGAGAAATACCTCCCTATCTTTTCCCATTAAGGAAGTAGGACTACTAAAGAATATGTCAAAGGCTTCATAACTACTTTGGGAATATTAAATCTGGTCCATAAGGATGCAACTTGTGAGGTTTTTCTATTTACACTATAATATGTCACCTATGACTAGTTCCTCAATATTTTTGAAGGGTCTATAAGGTCTTGTACAAAACACCATAATTTTTTACTAGGATTGTTCAGCCAAGTTACCATACCTAACATAGTAGACCAACACTTTGCTAGCATGAAAAGAGATCTTCACAAACCCATCAGGGCAGTCAATGCGGCATTTAAAAATATTTATAGTTGGGTAGATACTTCATATGCACTATATGTTGTCTTGGCCCTTCAAATGCACAAGAATGATTTAGATCCTACCACTATATTGGTTGTGTATAGAGAAGCTGATGTTACTAATTTTACATAGGCTTATACCAAAGTAATAGAAGTTGATAGAAAAATTAACCCCTAGTCTCAAATTATATCAAGGCCAAATGTGTATCAAACCTACCCCATGCTAAATCCAATTTCAAATGCTAATAAAAATGTAATGGCTGATAATCAGACCTAGGTCCCTATTTAGTTGCCTTTGTTTCATGTTTCACCCTACCATGATTTAGGTTTTTTTAATAACTCCATCTAAGATACCAATCCACATAGAGTCTAGGCATTAGTCTCAGACAATAGTTCTACCACCCAAGTTATTATTTCTAACTCTAATAAAGTTTAACTATATACCATTCAAAGAAGGGTACATAAATTAGGCAATAAGTTTTTAAGCATGTAGAAAAATATGGAGAATGTCAATGTCTAATATACAATTCATAACTATGGCTACCCAAGGAATAACAAACCATTCAATAGGCCTATAAATAACATGGAAAAGCCACCTAGTAATGGGATGGATATGAATACTTTGGAGGCAACATTTACCAACTAGTGAAAAATTCATAACATAACTCGTCATAAAGAGTTGAACTACATACATTTATGCACAAAATTTGATATATTACAAGAAGAAATGGATAGATAAGAAGGTTCATCAAATCAGGCTAAGTCTTCTTCTACCAATACCTCTAGCCACACCAACACTGTTGGGGTATTCAACACATATGATTTTCCCTTTCCAATGGAATATGACATTGAATCATATGATATTGTAGATGTAATCCATACATTCCAATAATTTTATAGGAATAATTAAAACTTGAGGAGAAAACTACCTTTCACTAATTTGACACCTCCAAACAATAGTTCCACCACTCATCCATATACAAAGATCAACAATAATCCACCTCCCCCAAAGGAGAAAGATCAACCGTAGCCCACAAAGACCAAAAAAAAGGAGGGTATATTATTATAGAAACTATGAATAAAATTAAAGATAACACCACCCTAAATGAGTTGGCTTAGATCACCAAATAGATGGATCTTCTAATAAAATCTTTGACTAGAAGATATTTTACAAACAAGTCTAATACTACCCAGGTGAATTTAATGATTTATAAGAATAAATTTAATGTCCCACCCTACTTATTGGTAGTCATAATATTCATAATTATCTGGTGGACTTAGGGGAATCATTCAATGTGATTCTCATAAACTATATGTAATATATTGGGGTTAACCATAAATAAATAGAAAAGAGTGGTCCTATAGCTAGACAAATCTATAGTACCTTATGTAGGGGAATTATTAAACTTACACATATAGTTAGCGTCAGAGCCACATGTATAATAGTACATAGATATCTTGGTGGTCAACATATAATAAGCTTATTGTTTATTACTCAACTAGCATTGGTCAAAAACATTAAACAGATGTATAAACCTAATTTATTGGATATGTGGCTACCATAGCAAAGAATTTCAAATAAAATCAGGATTGACTAGGAGTAGAAAATGAAGTACTTGATCATCAAGTACAACACAAAAATGATAATTTAACCTTTATGTCCTCACATGTTAGTATTTACACCTTCCCTATGGAACATAGGGGCCCATGATAATAATTTGAAGGATCTTCATAGCTATGGAGTCTATATTTTGATGGATCATGATCTAAACAAGGTTTTAGTGTTAGTGTGGCCCTAATGGATCTATAAGGTAAATAATATTTTGATTCATATAGATTATAGTTCCCTTACACCAATAATAAAATCAAGTATGAGGCCATAGTCTTAGTTTTATATTTTACCTTAAATCATGGCATTAAATATCTACAAATATCTAGTGGTTAACTAGATCAGAAGAAAGTATTAGTGTAAGCTGAATTATCTAAATAAATAAAAACATAGAACCTAAGACTTGATAGAATCCTTCGATGTTTTCAATGTTAGATCCATCCCAAGGGAAGATAATTAGGCAATACATACATTAGTATCCTTAGTAGCCAACTTGGCACCACTCAAAGTGTCCAAGATACAAAGATTTTTGGTGAAGCTAATGCCTTTTCCCTTAGTCCCTACTAATGTAGAAAACTTCTAGGGCTTTGAGGATGATCAACAAAATATCTATTTCATAAATAATTTTGGGTCCTTTGAATACTAGGTTATAGATGAAAAAGAAATTAAATGTTTAGAAGCATAAGACCTTGGTAATGATGGTAACATTCCACTAAAGGAGGATATAATCCATGATATATTCAGAAAGTGTCTTTTACTTGGATCTACAAGCTAAAAGACAAAATCATCCAAAGATAGATCAATCTAATTTTGGCAAAGAAATTTTGGGAACTAAGGAATAACCCTAGTATGTCAACATTTATCAGGTTTACACTCATACTAAAAATTAAAAGTTAATGGATATACTTATGGAGTACAAGGACATGATATTTTTGACCTATAAATACTTTAAGACTTTTGATCCTACGGTAATCACCCATACTATTCCCTTTAGGTAATGTCAAATGCCTATGAATCCTATTATGGGACCTCATATTTAGACTAAAGTTTATAATCTATTGGATGCTAAGATCATATTTACTATCAGGCATTCTACTTAGGTGGAAAACTTGGTACCCCTCAAGAAGAATAATGGCTAAATAAAGCTATGTGTTGACTTCAAGAACGTGAACTAATCTTTAGATAAGTATAATTGTCCTCTATATTCTCTAGATAAAGTAATATAGATTGTTATTGGATCCAAAATGATGTCTTTCCTAGATGGTTTCTCAATATATAACTAGATGATGGTGCAAGCACAAGACTGGATGAAGATAGCCTTCACCACAAAGTGGGGGACATATGATTATAAGAAGATGCCTTTTGGCCTCATCAATGTTGGGGAAACATTATAGGAAGACATGGACCATGCATTATAAATACTTATTGGTAAGTTCATCATCATTTATATGGATGACCTCACTATATTTTCTAAATATAGAGTGTATCATGAAAATAAATTATAAAAAGTGTTTGATGAATGTAAAAGTTATGGAGTGTCCCTCAACCCTAAGAAAATAAAATTTGGGGCCATAGAGGGAAAGCTACTAGTCTAAATCATAACCAAATATAGAATTTTCATTGATCCTAAATAAGTTGAGGACATCCTAAAGATAACACCTCCTAACAAACTAAAAGAGTTGAAATCCTTCTTTGGTAAGATAAACTTTATGCATAAATTTATTTATACGTTTGCAGAGTTTGTCAATACACTAAATGCCATGTTGAAGAAGGATGTTAATATAGAATGGATATTGGAAGCCAATAATTACTTTTGATACATCAAGATAACCATTACTCAGGTGCTAATATTGATTATTCCTTACTTCACCAAGGATTTCTTCATGTATTTTTTTGATTAATAGAATACCATTGCTACAGTTATCACCCAAAAGGTAAATGATAGTGAACACCCAATTACTTTTATGAGTAATAATTTAAAAGATGTTAAATTAAAATATTTAATGATAGATAGGTAAATATGTACATTAGTCAAGGCTATAAATAAGTCCAAGCACTATATCTTGAGGAATAAAATTCATGTTATAATCTTAGAACTAGTGGTCAAACTCATAATTAGCCAAAATGATTTAGGTTAAATAAGGGGTAAGTTTGATCTGGTGATCAGAATAGCCAAAATGGTGAGAGGCCAAGGAATAATCTAATTAATGGTCTAGATAGACCTAAGCATTTGAGTTGAGTGATTAAGTACATTTTGAGTAGCTAGAGGTGAGTGGTATGACTAGATCATTCATTGTATGCTTATAGGGGACTATCCCCCTGAGGTGAATAAACCTAATATGTGAGCTTTGAGGCTCAAGTCTACCTACTACACTATAAAAATGGAATATTTTATTGTAAGAACTATGAGGGCATCTATTTGAGATATATTTTAAGAGAATAAGCTATAGATATCTTGGACAACCTACACCAAAAATCAGGTATCGATCATCCTTTTGAGACCAAAACCTCCACCTAGATCTTAAGGATGGGATACTATTGGCCCACTTTTTTCAAATATACCCACAACCATGTTAGGACCTACCATGAATTCCATTTCTTTAGTAAGAGGGAGGTTAATGTCATCATACCATTATACCCTATCATTGAGGGTCATCCTTTTTCACAATAGGGCCTTGACTTCATTGGGTTAATCAATCCCAATTCTATGGTAGAGCATAATTTCATCCTTACCACCATTGATTATTGCACTAGGTGGACTGAAGTGATGGCCACAATAAATCTAGAGCTCAAGATGTCATTAAGTTTTTATAGGAACATATATTGACTAAATTTATTACTCCCATATATTTGGTTGGTGACAATGGGCCAAATTTTCAATCGATTGAATTCACTAAGTGGGCCTACAATAATTAGATAACAATCAATCCCCCTTCAAATTATTACCCAAATGTAATGGAGTAGATAAATCTACAAATAATAAATTGATGGATGCCATTAATAATTCAGCCCAAGACAAGCCAAGAGAGTGGCACCTACTATTTAAATATGATTTATAAGTAGATAGAACAAGATAGAGATAGGCCCTCAAGACTTCACCTTTCTTATTGGTATATGGAAGATAACCTATTTTCTCTTTATCTCTTAAACTCCCAACCTATCGATTTATTCAAGACTACCTGGAATATGATCTAAGAGCTTAGTATAGATTATTGGAAATAGTCCATCTTGAGGATACAAGGACTAAATCACTACAAAGCTTCAGCAAAAACCAAGACATTATTAAAATGTGGTTCGATAAAAGATCCAAGATCAATACCTTTTAGAACTTAGACCTGATTCTCCTATGGGATAAAGCTCATGAAAAAGGGGCCATCATGGTAATTTCACTCCTCTATGGATTGGACCATATCAAGTGTCTAATATTTTAGGTAATAACACCTTATATTTTAAATACCTTGAGGGTAATAACCTAGTCTTCCAAGTTAATGAGTAGTTCTTGAAGCACTAATTCATGGATACTCCCATTAAGAATGTCTCTGAGTAATTCTATATGTTAAAGTAGAGGTCAAATTATAATAGGTTTTATTAATTTCATAGTTAGTGTTCTTATTTTCTATCTATTGTTGTCTTTAGGGGTAGTTTCCATGATTTTCAAATTAACCTTACCTGATTTTGGAATTTTGTTTCCTTAGGTTAGCTTCCCTATTTTCTAGAGTAGGTGTCCTTTGTTTTAGATCAACCTATTTGACTCCTTGAATGATTAAAATAATATCCAATCTATTATGCTCCATACACAAGTTTGAGTACAGACTATTTGAGGTAGGCCCTAAAGGGAGACTAAGTGAAGAAAAAGTCTAGGTAGAATACATTAAACATTGATTTATAGATTTTTTTACACCCTTATATTTAATAATTTTAATATTTAGTTATGCCACAAGAAATTAACCATGGTCATTTCATGATTAAATACTTATATCAAGTATATAATTTTTTTTCTCATTATTGCATGTAAATTAAGAAAGTTTTTTTCTTTTTCCTTGGGTCAAACATGTTTTCCATGTTAATAATTATTTTGAAAAAATACCGAATTATATAAAGGCTACTGGCATGGACATTATATAAAATTGAATTTACTTCTTCTTTACACTAACTCACAGTGGTTCTTGACCTCTATCCCATTTATATTAAAAAAAGTATCAATACATCTTAAAGAGTGATAAAATAAGCCCAATGAAGAAATATAAAGGTGGTCAAAGACTCCCATAATGAAATAAGGTCAATTTATCATGCATAATATAAGTTTATGAAGGGAAAAAAGGGGAGAATCAAAGGTAACTCTATCAGGGTTATAAATGTCTAGCTAGAAACAAAGCAATGCTTAAGCCCCTAAAAAACTTTATGCCTCAAAGAATCCATTATGAAACTTAAAATTTATTCAAATTCTTTGCTAACATTTTCAAAACAAGGATAAAATAAATCACTCTACCATACATAGGACCAAGGTGTAAGCAAGGCTAGTATGTTGCATGTAGTTTTTAGAACATCTTTCATGTTTTTGGTTTAATTATCTGCCTGTGGTATGATATATGTTCACATTGTAGTTGTTAACCTAAAATTCTATATTTTAGAATGCTCAAGCTTATTCCCCCGTATGAGTTGTCATTTTATGTGTCCCACTATCCCTAATTTAATTTTTTTCTACAAGGACCTAGTTCGTCAAATAACTTTCCTTCTTTTAGGATCTATGAGGTAACCTTAACCTGATTCTTGAAAATTAAACTAACATAATGACACTTATATGATTACAAACAAAATTTATGCTTAGGATTATCCCTAGTTACATCTTTAGCATTTGGTTTATTTTTTTTATGTCTACCTAAGTCTTTTCTAATTATAACTATTCATGAAGTTTGCTTGTTTAATTTGAAGGTATGATAGGGTTTTTAGACTAATTGACTATGTGTTTGTCTTGTTGATTTATGTTTTATCTTTTATAGATGATTATTTACTTATAATTCTTTATAATTTTCACCTAGACCCTTATGAATTCATTAAATATTGCCATGTGGCATTCACTCACTCTCTTAGAACCCAGAGGCAAATAAAGTGTGATTTATACTTCAATGTTATAAATATGTTTTATGCCACTATGTATTGCAATCCCACTAGACTATTGATTTTTGGACACTTATAAATATCTAAAAGGAAGCCCAAGTGATCAAAAATTTGGGATCGTGCTAATTTTCATGATATTTCTCACCTAATGACTAGAAGATTAGAGTTCAACATTTGAAAGTCCTAGGGTTGGTAGAGAATCAACAACAATTCATGTTTCATAATCTCACTCACTTGGTGATTGAGAGATTAAATTTTAGAGTAAAATAGTTTTAGGGTTATAAAATTAGTGACAATCATCCATGTATTAATATTGTAGACCCATAGCTATTAAATTAATATAATAAGTTCCTAAGTCTCCTAGGTAGATACAATGTTGAGATATAGCCACATGTCACAATCTCACTCATATAGAGCTTATACAATGATAATATGGAGTATAAAAATCTTTGGACCAATGAAGTAGTGACAACCATCTATGTGTTATGATCTCATAATCCCAAGGTTAAAAAAGAACTAGTTAGTAAAAAATGAGCTCAAGTAGCATCAATATGACTCTCTTCAAGGAAGAAGACTATTTCCAAGTGTCAAATGGAGGTGATAAAGTAGTCAGGGAAAAAGTAATAGAATCCACCTAGTGTTAAGGACTGTAAAAGGTAATGACACTTCACCTGGAAAATTCAAAATATGAAAATAGAGGAAAGAAAAGATATCTAAGTCTATTGATGCCATTAATGCACATGAATTAGTTGATTAAGTACATTCAATTTAGTAGAGGTGAATAATATAAAATCAATATATGTAATCAAATAAATTAATTACAAATACATTATCATATAATGAATAGTTTCTAGTGCAAATTATAACTCTCTAATGACCAATAAATTCCACAATTTTAGATAATAAGAGTATTAAGTGTGAAAAATGGCTTCTGCTTCACAACTTCTGCCAACCCCTCTACATATTCCATAGTAGGACCTAAGTAGTACATATACATATGGTTTGATGAAGTTGCCTTCAACCATGAATTCAAACATTATTCTTCTATATGGGAGGAAGGTGAAGTAACAAAATCCTATGGCCATAGAGATTAACTCTTGTATTTTATATGAAGGTACAGGGGGGACCTGTTGGCAATAAAATTAGTAAGACTACATATTATTGCATAAAAAACCTAAGTTAATGCCTTGCATCAACGTATTAATTAATTTATTTGTGAATAACTAAATTTATGGAAAAATATTTTATTTCTACCAATGTATCACCCCAACAGTATAAATTAGTGGACCTACTATTGAAAGATATTATAGGCTTCCCCATCTTGAAATGGCCTATAATTAAGTCCTAGTTAATTTTTGGATGTATGAAAATATTGAAACCAATAATTTTTGGTAATGGGATAGTGACCCTAGTAGCTTCAAAATTAAGGTCCCTATTTATGATATTCCCATTGCCATCTTCAGGCTTAGAATCCAAATTGTTATGGATTTGCTAAACTAAATTTATGTTTTCCCTAGTATGACCTACATTAATGAGGTTTGGATTACCATGTTAGACACCATATACAATTCTACCAAGGTCATAGATATTGGAGAGATAATTATTACCAATTTGAATATTGAGGTCCTCAATTTAAATCACATACTAGATAATAACTTCTATATGATGTTATATCTAGTAGACATTATAGTAGAGACTATTCACATAAAATTAGAGGAACCTTAAGATCCATCAAATGAGTATCTTAAGAATCAAATTTGTCATGAATTGAAGGTTATTCATATAAATAAAATCATGAATAACATGACCAAATCGATTGAGACCTTCTATCCAATGGCATACCAAACTATTTATGACAAGGATATGCCCAAATTTTATATCCAAATATAAAGAAATATTGAAACAATTGGTGACTATTAGCTCTATCCAGACCATAAAATCATCATAATAGATAAAACTAGGGATACTCTTATATATCCACCCTATTTGGTCCAAGACAAGCTCATAGATTAGGAAATTGTTGCCTAGCTAGCTGATTTTATGGATGTTAGATTAAGAAGTGCCAAATAAGGAGTTGTCTAGCCACCTCCCATCAACATAGGTAAAATACAATATAGTAGGAGGTAACATTTCCATATAGTGGTAAAAATTATAACCCACTATGATTTCAATTAGGCACCTTCCAGGCAATGGGATCCAAGATAAAGGGTCAGGAAACACTTGAATAGAGTCATAGAAAAGGTGAAGATTGATTACGACCATATATCATATGCATTTGATGAAGTGTTCATAAAATATTTGAATGATATAGAGGTATATAATAGAATAAACCAATAAAATATGTCTATGGTGGTGGATAGGAACATATAATATCATCCAAAAACCATCGAGGTATAGGATAGGAAAATTGAGGCAAAGCATTGGGTATCTATAACCTAGTCTAGAGGAGCATTCTCTATGTTTCCCTTTTATCCACTCATATAGTTTTAGTATGTGATTTTCCAATAATTACTCACACCTATTTATGGTTTATATATATTCATACCATAAACCTAAACCATTATACCATCACCTCCATCAACATTCACTTCCTTAGGTTCACCCCCAACATTCATTATTTCCCTCACCTCATAAACACCTATTTCCTCATCAAATTCACCTACTAATATTTAATACCTTCCAAAATAAAATTATTCTCTTATTATATATCCCATTTTATATAAGAGGAAGTAGGAAGGTCTTTTGGTTTTTGCTTAGAACACCTTAACAAAGGAGGCCGCATAGGAATGGTTAGAGGAAGGATTGGATAAAATAAAAGGTTATAAAGTGCTAAAACCTATATAAATGGTATAAATTTAAAAAGAGTGGTTTATTAATGAATAATGAGATGATAAAATAGATAAATCCTTGTCTAAAACCATAAGTGAGACCACAAAAAGGAACCTGATGATAAATGGTTATCATAAGAGGTTCAGTCCAGTGACACTAAGATCTTAAAGACTATTTAAATATAAATTAAACTACTTTAGGATCAATATAGATAAAAATAAGATGAATTATAGTCAAATCCCTTATATTTTACACATTGGTAATCTATGGACCTATTTATAGCCTTGGTAACTCCTAGCATAATAATGACACTTGAGATAATAGTTCCCCTAATTGCTAATTCTCAAGAGGTAGGTATGCCATCTCATCATTGTTTACCTATTGTTACAACTATTATTCCATTTATTGCATCACAAGTGCCTATCTTATAAATATTAATATAATTTATGGCACCCCCAACCAAAGTTCAAAATATTCTACTAAAGTCACTTTCACATCAGTGACAAATTATTTACATAATTTGCTCAATAATCCTCATACCTATTCATTATTTCCTTCCCCAAGCCCTCAGTCATATGGAGTTAATAATCAAGTGTACATTAAATATTTTTCCTCTTCCACTCCTATGATCTAAAGTCTTTAATCCCTCTAGGGTAATCCCCATATGCAAATCATATAAAACGATCCTCATAATAACTAGTTTTCTTTAGCATCCCTAAATGGATAAAAAAAATGCAACAGGTAGAAGAAGGTAGGTAGGACCTAGTTATTATTGAATATCCAATAGTCATGTTTCACTTTGACATAGAAACAAAGACTATGAATAAGGTCGAAAGTAAAATTATAATGGTTAAAGGTTAGAAGGTAGAATTAGAGCAAAGAAAATATGTCTTCTCTTTAAAAAAGAGAAGAAAATTGTTCCCTTAAAATATTATCAATTGCATAGAAGACCCATACACATTTTTATAATATATTGGAGGAGTAATAAAAGAAATTTTCATAGGGTTTGATCAAGATATGAAGTAAATAAAAGGAAAATATACCATATAACCTCTAAGGGACATAATGGATATGTATAAGGAGTAACTCAGAAGCTATATGACATTATACAACTAATAATAAGTGGAAAGAAGGAATCATAGCCCAAGTGGGGAGATTTATTCTCCCTTATTGATAGGATGAAGATAATGGAGGATAGACTCAATTTATTAATCCAAACATCCCAACATAAAGCATTTGACCATCTAAACTTAATAATTGCTTTGCATGCAACATCGACCTTGAACTATGTAGATTTCAGGAGAGATAACTTGATTATATGACATAAATAAATTTGAAATCTAGTTCAACAATGCACCAAATATGAGGATCATGCCATTACAATTTTCAAGTAAATTAGAATAAATGATATGATTAATCATAGTGGGAATTGGTCCTTAGGGTCATCTTTGAAGATCTCCTCTAAGTTCTAGTAAATAGTCTTAAGGTAGAGGTCAAGGGAGTGACATTTAATATCTTTTAATACTTACTACAAATGATATTTTTTTCCATAAATTAGTTAATTAACATAGAGACTCTTTACATGCAACTTGGGGATGCATTAAAGACGCATAGGTAGTTGATGGATAGACTACCCAAGTTCTTCAAAAGGCCTTTGTTGGTCTTCAAGGTAATTAAAATGGGATTTTAGGTGAGTCATTCCCTCTATTTCAAAATTTAGATGAGTATACAAGCACCTCTATCCACCTCACCTCTGTTGGTTATTTCAATTATAAATACTTCTCAAATGAATGGGCTGACCACAACTATAACTTAGGTTATAACTGTAACAACTATTAGGGCCGAATAATCAACATCTACCACAACCTCTTCATAAACATGTGCCCTTGTAGTGACATAAATTATTTGTAATAAAATGTTGTAATAATGTTTTGTCTATTATGAATAATTGGCTATGTCATGTCCATGTATGTCTTAGTAATGATGAAATTTTGACATGGATTGAAGGATGAGACATCCCCAAACTAATCTTATATATAAATTTATCTCCTACATTCCAAAGGGAGGGAAAAAATTGATATTCAATATAGATATAGACTTTTTAGGTTGTTAATAAAAATAAATATTGCATACTTTTCTCTTTCATGTCTATGTTATAGTTTTAATACATTTTATCTAACTAGTAGCTTAGTGTTTTTTATATGCTAGAGTATTTTTAATTAGTTTGTGGTTGGTTAGTAATGTCTTTAATAAATTAAAATGCATATAAATAATTATAGGTTGGTATATCTTATTTTATTACAATATGTTTTCTAGGTTACTCTCTAAATTTGTGTAGAGATGCCATTTGATGTAATTTCCTAGACTCAGCCATAACTATTTGAAGTTTCTCTTTAGTATTAGCTATAATATTTTGTTAATAAATACTAAAAAAATATTAATAACAACAATATTTAACTTATGATTAAGAGTTAATTTTATTATATTCCTCAAACCTCCTTACTATGTTTTTTTATTTCTATTTGCCAAAGCAATAAGCTTAAAGCATTAGTCCCTTGGTGTTTATCCTTATTTTGAGGCTAGTTAGAAAGAATCCACGTCCTCTATTTACATATCCTATTTTCTATCATACACTTCACTCTTACTTAGTTTCTTTGAATATTTCCCACTTTAGTTAATTCCATCTCCATTCCATTCAATCCAAGTGAATCTAAGAGCCATATCCATCTTTGAACAATCATGGTTAACATTTAATTCACTCACCACCATTCCACCACTAGCCACTGCAAGACCCAATACATAAAACTCATACCCCAAAGTGAGGATAAACTTCACTAAGATCCAAAAGTGTTATAAGTTACCTCATGATAATTATTAGGAGCACATAAAACCCACATCAATACCTACATTCTATATGTTACATATATTCCTTGATTGACACATATATTACTATGATGAAATATTCTCTACAAGATCAATGATATTACATGATTTTATATTTACACATGACATGATATAGTTAACTCTTTTTTTGAGATGATTGAGATAAAATATACATTCCTCATCTCAAAAGGGGGCATTATAGTAGGATTTTGATAGAGACATAAGCCTTGTTGACAATAAAATCAATTAAGAGTACATATTTAAGATATTTAGATGGTTCAAATATCATATTTGTTAAAATTCATGAAATATATTTAGTAGATTGATACATAGTATAGGATCATATGACATGCATATAATTTCACTTTATCTAAATATTATCATAAATTCATGCACACTTCGATGCATATGTTAAGAACCTAATATCTCACATACATAAAATACACATAAATAATAAATATATTAATATTTTATTCTTTTTATGAAAGGAATCCCTTTGAATCACTTGCCACTTTGAGAGGAATACCTCCTTCTCAAAGTAACACTATAATTGATTTTTATTTACTTAGATGTATTACAATATCCCATGCCACTCTAATTATACTACTTCTAATTTATGCCACTCATCCTTTCTATACATGTGGGATTATTCCTCTATTATATTATTCATTCCATTATTATATCCTCTATTCTACCCCTAAATATATATTATATTACATATTGACCATTTTTAATATAGGCCAAAATGGGTAAACCCCCTATAGTTAAAATCTTGTATAGGGGATTTTTATAATGTCATAGGGTATTTTATATTTCATTTCATATCATTTCATATGCCATTATAGCTTTGGTCATAGTCTAGCTTAGTTCTTATGTCATTTCGGGTCTTAAGGGTCATTTTAGAGTCATATATGCAAGTAGGTTTTCATGGTGTCCAAGAAGTCATGGTCATGGAAAGAGTTTACACAGGCCCCAAGAAGTTCATTCAAGATTTAAAAGATCAAGCAGTAACTCAGGAACAAGATTTGTGAAGCTAGACTGTCATCAGGATGTTATGATGAACCAGACTAGATAACTTATTTGTGAATTTTATAAGTTTACCTTAGAAATCCTCATGATCCAAAAGCTTATATAACCATAGATTTCTTTATGGCAGGATCCTAATCTACAAATTTCATGCCTGCATGAGATTTCTAGCTCAATTTATGGATTTTGAAAGTTGGACCCACCGAGTAGAATGTTCACGCAAGTGTCAAGTTTGAGCCTTGGTGAATAGACATTTAGGTTCAAAGGATCAGTGATAGGCATGCATATGTCATCCAAAATCACATAGGTAAGCTCACTTGAACATTTTGTAAACATAAACTAAAAGCTCAAGAACTAGTGGATTAAGTGGGCATAATATTTTTAGTATCAATAACATCTGGTACATATTGGGTACCTCCATAAAACTTTTGGTTCCAAATCCAAGCCTTTAAATTTGGTCAAAAATGGGAGATGTTTGTGTAGATGTCAACTTTAAGCTATGGCAAAAAACTATTAAGGTCTTAAATTTGACATTTACATAGAATTCAATGATGCTCTCATGGATGTAAAATGATAGTCATGTAGACATCAAATTTAGACCATGGTAAATAAATTTTTATTTTAAAATGCAAGCAAATAAATTATCAACATTCAATCATACTAATGATCTAATAGTATAAGCTCAATTGGCAAGAAAGTGGGCCTAATGAGATCAAAGGCTCATGTTGCTTCGTACATCTTGATCCAATGATGCAAGATGAATCAAAAGGTCAAGGTTATTGAGAGTCCACCACATGGTGTAAGTGTGTAAATAAATAAATTAACAATAGGATCTTGAGATAAATGTATGATTGACAAGTAGCATGAGCATGTTCAAGCTGACAAAATATCGATGGATCATCTTTAATTGTGAATCAATATCAATGGAATGAGCAAGGTCAAAGAGTCAAGATTTGACAACAATGATCTTTGAGTCCAATGGGAGTAAAGATAACTAGGATCATTTTGATTGGTTTGAGTCAATTTTTAATTGATAAAGTTGAATTAAAGGACCAATTTTTAATGGAAGCAAAGAAGGTCTTGCAGGGTCATCAATCTACCATTAGAGATTAATAAAATTTAATTAAAGGGGCACATTTATGAAATTAGGCTAAATGACATAAAGGTACTACAATTAAATCTTAATATGGACCTATAGATCAAGGGTTTGTGTCATGCTGGGTTCATTTTATGACTGTGTTCACCAATATTAGAAGGACCTATGTACATGATGAGTTCTCAATTTCTATGGATGTTTAAAGGGAAAAATGGGTCTATTTGGACTTAATAGGAAAACCAATAGTTTGATATTAGTTTTCCATCTATAATGGACCTATGAATATGGGGATGAGTTTTAACATGATATATTTTGAATGAGAGCTATCATTTCAAAGGATGTCATGAAGGCATCCACATAGACCCTAAAAGATTCATTTCTAAGACCAATTGCATATAAAGGACCCTAATTTCCACCTTTGCATGCCATGATGAACCAATGAAGAGTAATTAGCACTAGGACAAATCTCCAATAGATTTATCTAATGGCTGTAACTACATTGATTCTAGGACCTAGTTTGGAAAAACTTGATCCCATCATTGCAACTATTGAGGAGCATCAATGAGGGAATAATGTAACTATACAACAACTTAAAGTGACCTAGATCAATAAAAATATTTGAATGATCATAATTTTAATAAACATTTTTAACTATGGTTCAAATGTTTGAATTGATTGATTCCCATTTTAAGCACCAAAGCTCCCTTTCTCTTTCTTCCTTTCTTCTATAAATATAGCCTTTGAGATATTGTTGGCTATCCCTCAGGCTAATATGACAAGACTCAACTAAAAATTGTATTCTACACCTATTGGATTAATAAATAGAGGATTTTTTAGTTGTTTGCTAAATTGTGATAGTGTTTTATATTTGTTTGATATGAAAAAGTGGTTTTCATATTCCCTTTGTAGGTCCAAGTTCAACCTAAGTGCTAATAAACTCTTTTACAAGTCATCTAGTGTGTCTAAAGGTTGATGTCTTAGGTATAGAGTGGATAGTTGACTGTAAGTTCTTATAATCAAGCCTTACCCTCATTGACCTCTAGCCTAAGTCCATCAAATTAACCTCTAGGTGAAGTAATATTTCTTGGAAACCATTGTAGACATTGCATTAGTTTTATTCGTAGTCTATTAGTGTGTTAATGAGTTTAATATTGAGAGTGGATCTTTGAAAATTCAATGCATCACCTCCTTTAGAATAGGTTCAATTCATGTAATCTCTAATTCTTTTCCCCATAAGTGACTAGTTAGCATAAATAAGAGCTTTTCAAGATGCATTTAGGGAGCTAGCCCTTAAATCTAGAGGTTCATTTCTAATTTAGGTACACCCACATACCTAGATATGTTCCCATGTAATAAGCTTGAATAAATTCTTCTAGGGTGAAATATTTGGTGATAATAGTTTTGGCATGCCTGGTAGGACCCATTATCTTTAAGATAACTTGTCAAGGTGAATGTTGATCTTGACAACATCAACTATGAATGGGTGTAGTACTCAACATTTAGTGACTCCTTCAAGGTAAATCTATTTCAAGGCCATTATTTTATTATAAACATTACCTCAAAATTCATGGTTCTCACTAGATCATCCTCTACTACAACATTTAATCCCATTAACTCACCCATTTAGCCTAAAATTCCTCTTGAAGTTTAGTATCCATAGCCTAATCTACTCTTTGAAGAACACATAAATTTTACTAGAAAGGAAGAGGTTAAAGAGGATGAAAAATTAAATATATTAAATAATAAAACATGGCTAAACCTCATGCCTTCCCTACCTTAAATATTTATAATCTAATTCAACTTCACGTATATGATGCCATTCCTCCTAATGGCATGAAAGGTGTGCCCATAATAAATGGTGAGAGTCATGTCACACCTAGTGATCACATTAGAGATGTTTCTAACTTTTGTAGTTTCTAAAATATTGTTTGAGATAACATTACCATTATACTCCTTTCCATGTCCCTTAAATGGAAGGATATTTAATGGTATAGGACTCTAGAAGGTGGATGCATTACAACATAGGATGAGTTTGGAGTGTTCTTGAATTTTATATTTGGAAATGAAAGTGACCATGCCTCTCTCATACATCATCTCAACATGATAAAAACGGGACCCAAAGAAATAATTCATGACTTAAATGAAAGGTTTCTGAAGACTTGGCATAATTTTCCTCCTCCTATGAGACCACCTATTGGCTTTATTTTCCTTACTTAAAATCCATTAGGACTAAAATTGTTATCATTCTTCAATCTAAGGGAGATTCTACTCTTCCTAAAGCATATGATCTTGATATCAAATTTGAGAATAATCTCATCCAGGATGGAATATTTCCTTCTAAGGTGTTTATGCCTCCATTGTCTCATGCTTATTCTAATACCCCATATGCAGATGAAGTTCCTAATTCCAATACCAAAACTAAGGTTTCTCTTAGGCAAGCAAAAAATAATTTTGATTAGAAATCAAAGTTCCTAGCCTCAGAGGCTCAAAATAGGCAAGCTAATATGAAATAAGTTTCCTATTAGAATCCTTACCCCTATCATCAACAACATGGTCAAAAATATGGAATAAGAAGAGGCCAATGGTAGCCTAATCCTAATAGGCCTACTAATGCATACAATCCAAACTCTACCACCATTATAAGAGATATGGTACCAGTTCATAATAATTTAGTGTAGGGAGAATATTGGGACCAAGACCATTTCATGGATGCTAATGAGAATAAATATAAAGATCTAGTGTCTCAAGGAGAAGTTACTCCCATTATATCAAATGAGGATGAGGTCATGATGTAAGTTAATGAGGATTGGCAACTTCAAGGAGAGATCTTCACAAATTTTTTGGTTGAAGAATTTTTTGTGCTAAATCAAGGATCCTCTATTAAAAATAATAAAAGGTACAAGAGGAAGTATCTAGGAGGTGTAAATATCATGCCCATAGTCTCATCTAATCCTCATATAAGGAAACAAGACATAACTACAAGTGTGACAGTTCTAAAAACTTCTACATCTCCATCAAGTCAAAATATTGTAAGGTCTACTCCTATTTCTCAAGTTTCAAGTAATCCTGTACCTAAAATAGCCCTTGATAAAGAAGGTATGGATTATTTAAACATTTTATATTATTTTAAGAACACTAAGACATCCCTTTCTCTTTGGGATGTTCTTTATATGTTGGTCAAAAATAAATCTTACAAAAGTAGCCATCTATTATCCCTGCTATTGTCACACCCTTAAATCAAAGTCATGGCCATGTTTATTTTGAAAATTATCTTAGTGCCATTGTTGAACCATCAATTAGGGCTGATAAACCTTCACCATTTTACATCACTCTCATTATAGGTGATAAATTGGTACACAATTCCATAGTCGATAATAGAGCTTCTACTTATATCATGCCCAAAGTTTTAGTTGATAAACTAGGATTGAAATATGAGTCAAATAGTAAAGGGGTCCTTTAATTATATGGTACACCTACCAAGATAGTAGTAATGATAAAAGGATTGAAGTTTTTCTTGCATGATTGTCCTAGTTTTCCTATCTTGCAAGGCATAATTGTGGTTGATCTCCCAACCCATTTTACAATCTTCCTATCAAGGGTCCTCATAACTAATATATGTGGCTATATCTCAGTTGATTAGTATTTTTTGGACTTAAAAAAAATATACAAGGCTAAGGTGACAATTAGGACACAAACCCTTGCAAGGTTTCATATTGAGCCTTATATTGATAAAAGTTTCAATATGAATTCTATGGCCCATGAAGAAAAGGACTCTATTAAAGATGACAATGATTATTCCAAGATTAAGGGCATTTCATATTTTATTCTTGATGAATATAGCACTAATACTTATGAGAATGATCCCTATTATTTAGTGGAGGAAACTTATTTAGGAGTGTATTATATATAGAAGGGGTACCAACACCTCTACTTGCCAAGGAAGAAGGTGAAGATGATGAGTTGTGGAAGATGTTTTTTAGTGGTTCAAGAATGAAATCGGTGTAGGGGATGGTGTTATGTTACTCTTCCCATATAAACAAAAACATTATTCTTCATATAGATTTAATTTTAGTTGTACTTGTAATGTGGTTGAGTATGAAGGTTTAATTCATGGCCTTCAGTGGGCAAGGAGAAAAGGAATCAAGAACTTACAAGTATATGGAGATAATGAATTGGTTATGCATTAGGTGAGGAATTTGGTTGATACCAATAACCCTTTGATTAATTCATATAAGAATATGATATGGTATTTTATTAAAGATTTCAATTCATTCGATATAGAATCAGTCCCAAGGGAGCAAAATAGTCATGATAATAGGCTAGCTTCCATAAGAGCTCAATTTGATACTCCAACTACCATAAAAAAGTATGGAAAATAATCTGATAATAAGGTCATTTCTAGACCTTATATAATTGATAATGAAGTGTCTTGGAAAGTTTTTGACAGTGAAACACATTGAATTCTTCTTGAATAATTAGGTTCAATTTTCTTTAAGGAATCAAAGGAGGCTCCAAGAATAATTGGGTGATCAGATTGTTGAAATAAGAACCAATAAGATACCTAAGGTTTTGTTTACCTTAGAAATTATCTTTAATGAGAATTATCAAAATAAAAAGGAGAAAGTAAGTATGTCTACAAAAGAGGAGAATTATTAAAGAGTCTTGATATTCAAGGATAAACTCCTCAAACTATACAAGGTGTGTTTTACGTTATAAAAGCAAATATTCATTAAGTTTTGTAGAGTTTCATGATATATTTGCTTGGGAATATAAGGACCTCAAAGGATTTGATCCTAGCCTAGCACACCATACCATTAAGTTGGAACCTAGAGTTAAACTAGTTAGATAGAAGTAAAAACTCATCAAACCCAAGGTTGAGAAACTCATGAGGTTAAATCTTACCAAACTCCTTAAATATGAGATAATATTTTCCATCAATAATTCAACATGGGTAGCTAACCTAGTACCTTTTAGAAATAAGAATGGGGAGATAAGACTTTGTGTAGAATTTAGAGATCTTAATAGAGTGTCACTCAAGGACCACTATCTTCTACCCTCAATGGAGCATATTTTTCAAATGGTTTCAGGTTCTTAATGTTTTTCTCTTCTAGTTGGATATTTAGGATATAATCAAATTTTAGTTAGTGTGGATTATTAGTTTAAGACAACCTTCACTACTAAGTGGAGTAATTTTGATTATAGGAAGATGCCCTTTGGTTTGTCAAATGCTAGTGCCACATTTCAAATAGTAATGGACATATCCTTCAAATTTTTTATCAATGAGATACTATTGGTTTATCTAGATGATATAACAGTGTTTTATAAAGATGTTAATGAACACATATAACATTGAAGACAATTTTTTGAAATATGTAGGTAGTATGGAATATATATTAATACAAAAAACTGTATATTTGTTGTTAATGAAGGTAATCTCTTGGGACATCTTATTTATAAGGATGGTTTGACTATTTATCCTGAAAGGATAGAAGTTATTATAGGCTTATCATTGCCCTTTCATAAGAAATTTCTTTAAAGTTTCTTAGGCAAGATAAATTTTGTAAAGAGTTTCATATGTGGTTTTTCATCTTTGGTGAAACCTATCACAACTATTCTTATGAATAAACAAGTCTTTTCTTGGACCAAAGAGGGTAAGAGTAGTTTTGAATCCTTAAAGAAAGTAATTGTAGAAGCTCTTACTCTTATGAATCTTGATTTTACTAAATACTTCATGTTGTATTCATTTGATAACATTAATACTATCTTATCCATGGTTATGTAAAAGAATTATAAGGGTGTGGAGTAGCCAATTGCATTCTTTAGTCAAGGTTTAGAAGATTTTAAAGTCAAGTATACCTTTGTAGATAAATAGGTCTTTGTTATTTTAAGGGGACTAAAGAAGTTTATATATATGGTTTTAAATAATAAGATTCATGTTATGGTCTCTCATCCTAGTACCAAGGAGTTTCTCTTGAGTAAATATCTTATTGAAAAGAGGGTAGGGCGGATTACTAAAGTAATGGAATATGACATTGATATAAAGGTGACAAAATTAATAAGGGGTAAAGGAATTTGTGAACATCTAGATTTAGATATTTATGAGTTAAATAAAGAGGCTCTATTAAATCATGATTTTTCCCAATCATCTAGTTCATTTCCTCCATAAAGTTGGACACAAGATGTGATCATATTTCTTCAAAATGGTGAGTATCCTAATAATATGAGTAGATCACAAAGGAGATATTTTAGATTTCAAGATATTCCCTTTTATCTTGTGTATGGTGTGATTTTTAGGAGGGATATCAATGATGTGCTATTGAGATGCATTGATAATGATCAATTTTGGGTGTTTATCAAGAAGTTTCATGATGGGATAATAGGATATCATTTCTCTCCAAGAACCATAGCTACCAAGATCATGAGTGTATGCTATTATTGGCCTAGCCTTTTCAAAGAATACCATGCTTGGGTGAGAAGGTGTATACAATGTGCTTTCTTTATATGAAAATAGAATCTTGTAGCTATTCCTTTGAATCTTATGCAAGTTAATCAACCTTTCATACAATGGCGTATTTATTACATTGTCATGATAAATATCCCATCAAGTGTTGGTCATAAATGGATACTTACAACAACTGACTATTTTACAAGGTAGGTTGAGGTAGTAGCATTGAAGGAAGCTAATGAGAATACTATCTTGGATTTATATGAGAGCATAATAATAAGGTTTGAAACTCCTACTATTCCTTTAGATAATTCTCTTGCTTTTATGGGTGATAAGATAGCTGACTAGGTAAATAATAATGGCATATTATTGAGCACTTAATCCAACTATTACCCTCAAAGTAATGGGTTGGTTAAATCTACTAAAAATAATTTGATCAGTATCATCCAGAGAACCTTATATCATAAATAAAGAGCTTGACACACCAAATTGAAGATAGCCTTATAGGCTGATAAGATAACTCCCAAGAGGTCAATAGGGAATTATCCTTTTGTGCTTGTCTATAGAAGGAAATCTAGGTTGTTTATCTCTTAAGAGCTACCTGCCTTAGAGTTAGCACATCAACTAGAGTTTCTTGAGAATATACCAATGGAATTGAGATTGACATAATTAATGGAGTTTTAAGAGACTAGAGATAAAGATCATCACACTATGGAGCATTACCAAGTACTAATGAAGAATTCTTTTGATAAGAAGGCAACTCCATGATCATTTCAAGAAGGTGACATAGTATTGAAATGGGATGAATATAGATTAAAACCAAGGAGACATACCAAATTTGATACCCTATGGAGAAAGCCATATGCCATCATCAAATGAAAGCAAAGTAACTCTTTTTACTTAGCAAAGATGAATGGAGAAGAGCTACTTATCCTTATGAACGGGATACATTTGAAGGCCTAATATTGAGAATTGAAGGCCAGTTGTGTAAATATTAGATTAGGTGTGTGTTTCCTTTCTTATTGTTTTGTGATCCCTAAGTGCTTTTGAAGCACATGTGTGTTTCTTGATTGGTTTCTTGTTCTTGTTGTTTTATATTTTTTAAGGTGTTGTCAAGGTAGTTTTTATGTCAAACTTACATACATGTGACTCCATAGCCCAATGGATAGGATTAGGCAACTGGTCATGGCATAAAAAGCATACCACCCTTGGTAAATCACCAAGAATGTTGACCATTTTTACCATAGGCCCAAATGGGTCAACCCCTTACAGTCAAAATCTTGTATAGGTGATTTTTATATTGTAATAGGGTATGTTATAATTCATTTCATGTCATTCCATATACCATTATATCTTTGGTCATAGTCTAGCTTAGTCCTAATGTCATTTTGTGTCTTAGGCATAATTTTAGAGTCATATATGCAAGTGGAAAGTTTTCATGGTGTCCAAGAAATTAATATCATTGAAGGAGTTCACACAAGACCCAATAAATTTATTTGAGCTTTCAAAGATCAAGTAGTAGCTTAGGAACAAGCTTTGTGAAGCTAGATTGTCATCAAGATCTCATGATAAACTAGACTAGATAGTTTATTTGTTGATTTCATAATTTTATCTCAGAAATACTTACAATCCAAAATATTATAGCATCATGGAGTCTTTCATGCCATGATTTTTCTCTACAAATTTCATGTCTACACAAGATTTATAGCTCAAGTTATGGAGTTTCAAAGTTGGACCTACCAAGTAGTATATTTTCACAAGTGTCAAGTTTGGGCCTTGATGAATAGCCATTTGGGTTTAAATGATTAGTGATAGGAATGTAGACATCATACAAAATCACATAGGTTAGCTCACTTGAACATTTTGTAAACACACTTAGAAATATCTTGAAACCAATGGATCAATTGGGCACAATATTTTTATTATCAAGAACGTCTCTTATAAATTTTGTGCCTCCATGACATTTTCACTCAAGATCCAAGCCTTCAAAGTTGGTCAAAAATGGGAGATGTTCATGTAGACGTCAACTTTAAACTATGGCAAAAAACCAATTAGGTATTAAATTTAACATTTGTAGGGATGGAAATGATGCTCTCATGGACATCAAATGATGATCATGTAGACATCAAATTTAGACCATGATATATAGCCATTTGTTTTCAAATGAAAGCATATCAATGATCATAATTCAATCATACTGATGATCTAATGGTGTGAGCATGAATAGAAAGAAAGTAGTCCCAATGAGATCAAAGGTTCACACTCCTTCATACATATTGATGTAATATTGTAAGATGAGTCAAAAAGTTAAGGAGATTGAGAGGCCACCATGTGTAATAAGTACATAAAGCAATAGATTGATAATAAGATATTGAGATCAACACATGATTAACAAGTGGCATGAACACATTCAAGTTGATAGAAGATTGATGGATCATATTTAATCATGTAAATCAAGATCAATAGAGAGAGAAAGGTCAAAGAGTCAAGATATGATAGCATGGATTTGTGAGGCCAATAGGAGTAAAGATAGGTAGGATCATTTTGATTAGTTTGAGTCATTTTTTGATGGTCAAAGTCGAACCAAAGGACCAATTTTTAAGGGAAGAAAACAAAGTCTTACAGGGTCATCATTCCACCATTAAATCTTGATTAAACACCATTAAATGGAAATATTAATGTATTCATATTAGAGGACATAAATGGGCTGCCATTAAATCTTAATATGGACCTTTATCTCAAGGGTTTATGTCATGCATGGTTAGTTTTGTGACTATGTTTGGAATTATTAGAAGGACTTGTGTACATGATGATTTCTTAGTTTCTATGGATGCTCAAAGGAAAAAATGGGTATATTTGGACCTAATAGGAAAACCAATAGTCTAAGATTGGTTTTCCATCTATATTGGACCTATGAACATGGGAATGAGTTCAAGCATGATCCAGCTTGAATGAGAACTAACATTTCAAAGGATGCCACAAAGGCATCCATGTAAACCCCAATGATTTCATCTCCAAGACCAACTACATGAAAAAGGACCCTTATTTCCACATTTTCACACCATGAAAAACTAATGAAAAATATTTAGCACTAATGTAAAGCTTTAACATATTAATCAGATGGTTGTAACTGCATTTATGCTAAGACCTAGCTCAAAACAACTTGATCTCACCATTACAACTATTAAGGAACATCAATGAGGGAATAATGTAACTTTGTAACCACTTGAAGTGACCTAGATCAATTAAAATTTTTGAATGAGCATAATTTGTAAAATTAATTATAACTATGGTTCAAATGCTTGAATTTATTTATTCCCCTTTTTAGTGTTAAATCTCACTTTCTCTTATTTCCTTTCTTCTATAAATATGGCCTTTAAGCTATTGTTGGCGATCCCTTAGGTTGGTATGACTAGAATCTACCAAAAATTATATTCTTCACCTCTTGGAGTAATGAATAGATCAATTTTTAGTTGTTTTCTAATCTTTGCTTAGTTTTTTATATTTGTTTGATATGTAAAAGTGGTTGTCATCTTCCCTTTTTAGGTCCAAGTTCAACCTATGTTTTATTAAACTTTCTTGCATGTCATCTACTATGTCTAAAGGTTGATGTCTCAGGTATAGAGTGGATAGTTGACTATAAGTGCCTCTAATCAAGCCTTACCCTCATTTCCCTCTAGCCTAAGTTTATCAAATGACTTCTAGGTTAAGCATTATCTATTGGAAATCATTTTAGACACTACATTAATTCTATCCATAGTCTATTAGTGTGTTAATGATTTCAATCTTGAGAGTGGATCTTTGAATTTTGATGCATCACCTCATTTACAATAGGTTTAATTCATGTAATCTCTAACTCTTTTCCCCTTAAGTGATTAGTTTTCATAGATAAGATCATTTCAAGATGTATTTAGGTATCTAATCCTTAGATATAGAGGCTCATTTCCATTATAGGTACACCCACATACCTATAAATGTTACTATGTTGCCCAAATATTGAATAAGATTGAACAACTTCCTCTAGTGGATAACCGCACCAAAGGATGCACTATATTATTAGAATAGTTTTATGGCCAAAGAAAAGAAGTTTATACTATATGTATGGAAGACATGGTGAATATAAGACCAAATAAATCACCCTCATCCATGTGAAAGAGATGTTTATTCCATTATCTACAAGTAGCTTCCAAATGCATTAATGCAATGATTTCTACTTCATATTCTTCAACTATAGGAAATAAATCTTCATACCATTCACTATAGTTATGCTCCCAATCTAGCCATGCATTAATTTTCCATGTATTAATTTTATCATCATACTATGTTATTAAATGGGAGTGAATTTTTATATTGCTACGTAATTGATTTAGATTATTTCTCACTTGATGGAAAGTAACATACATTTTATAAAGTAAGAAACTATTTTTTAGGTGGAAGTGATGAAATCTATGATAATTATTTTTACAATAGTATTAATTACTAAAATCATTATAAATTTTTATTTATTAAATAAAATTGAAAATTAAAAACTATTATGGAAAGCTGAAATAGAGGTGCATAAAACCTACAAAACTTTTAGTGCAATTGTTTCCCATTTGAGAGCAACATGAAGAAAAATATATTTTTTTTACAATAGTATTAGTTAGTAAAACTATGACAACTCTTTATTTATTTTAAAACTTTGAAAAATTCAAACTATTATAGAAATATGAAATATAAGTGCATAAAACTTAGAAATATTATGGTTCAATTATTTCCCATTTAAGAGTAACATGCATAAGAACTGTCATTTTTTATTTTTCTTATAATAGTATCAATAACACTCACAATATTTACTGGAATATATAAATTTAATTTTTTATATAAATATGAAAATGAATCCAATAAAACCCATAAAACATCTAGCATTATTGCATATGGATGGAAAGTTGTACATAGAAGAATAATCATGATTACTGATGGAAAATATGGAAATATACACTTGTAAATGATAAATTTGGCTTGAAATTCCAACTGGGACAAGAGAACAAGATGTTTATCTCATTTTTGAAAACCTCCAAAATGCAATGATAACTCATAATTACTCTATGAATATCTAAATATGTCTACAAGAATATTATAGAAATAGCCCTAGAAAGGGCTTTGATACCAAATGTTAGGAACCTAATATCTCACATACAAAAAAATACTAAATATATTAATATTATATTCCTTTTTCGAAATGAATCACTTTGAATCAATTGTCACTTTGAGGGGGCTACTTAATAATTAGAGAAACATTCTAATTGATTTGTATTTATTTGGATGCATTACAATATCTTATGACCCTTTATTTATACTATTTCTAATTTATCCCACTCATCTTTTCTATGTATGTTGGATTATTCCTCTAATATACTATTCATTCTACTATTACTTTCTTCTATTCTACCCCCTAATATGTATTATATTATTCTTCCTAGGTATATTACAACATTGCATGGAAATATGCATCAAAATTTATAGGAATTTAATTATAGATTTCATGTACACATACATTTGAGATATAGATTCTCAAATTCAACATATAGATGCATATCATTTTATATTTGTTGGTACATATTCAGGAGGCATGATACTAGTTCATGCACATATACATAACAACATAGTTTTATTTTATTTAAAAATAGTTGTTATTCCAATTTAACCTTATTATATATATAATTATTATGGAGGCATGGAAATCATCCATTATCTTTCAATCATACATTATATTCTACATTGAGAGAAATGACATAATAGAAACATGTGTACATGATGGGGGTATGAACATTTTTCATTTCATTTAGATCATGGTTTTTTTGATTTTTTTATGGATCAAACTAGATTGAAATGGATAGAGATACTAAATTTGAGTCTATAATCTATCTAGAAAGGTTTTTTTTTTGGTGAACTTTGTTTTATCAATTCTCTCATTTACCTACATAATGATTTCTTTTAGTTAAACCTAGTTGAATTGTTATATATCTCTTTTACCTACATATTTATTTATGTTAGTAGATTATGTACTTTTCCACACATTCATAAGGGTTAGGACATAGTCCCTTCCATACTCAATATCCTACATAATTACACAATTTTAGGGAATAATCACCCCAACTCTATAATACTTCAATAAGGAAGAATCATCTATAATAATTTGTGAAGGAAATATGGTTTGCACTGACTCAAAAGTGGACTCTAACCATTTCTCATTTAATTTAAAATTTTAGATTTCATGTATATTTATAAATACTTCATCTGAACCATAGGTCTACATGGAAAAATGTTCATTTGGAGCCATCACCTATAAATTAAAAGTGTGTTTTACACACTCAATTATATTTTATCATTTTACTCTATAAATTATATTACTACAATAAAATTAGATCATTTAAAGATAATAAAATATGGTGTTCTATGATTGAAAATGATAAGCTTGACACACTTTTTCCATTCATGACTTCAACACACATACAAGGTATTAATTCACCATCTTCTCACACTTGAATGATATATTATGAGTCAAAAATTTTCATTTTTTTGATATACATATTAAATAAGCTCATTATATATTTAAAAAATTTTAAATATCCTACACAATATGTCTAAAATCTCAGTGCAGTCCTCCTATACATAGGTCAGTTTTGTATACACATAATATATTTAATCAATTACTAATTTTTATCTCTTATAAGAACCTATCGAGTATCGACGTATATGAGTGAATGTCTTAAATGGTGCACCAATAAATGGTTTGGTATACCTTTGGTGCTTTACAATACCCTTGGTCCTTATACCATTACATAAAACCACTACAAACTATTTTTATCCAATTCCCTAAGCAATAAAAACCCACTTATGTTCTCCCCTAAGTAATTAACCATACAAAATACCCATTTTACTCATGTTTCCTATTATTTCAACCAAATAATCCTTATTGGGAACCTATTACATGTTACATAACTCTATCGGCTCAAGCTAACCTAGTTTGAGGCCTAATAACTCTATTTCTTGTCAAACAAGGTCGACCTGGCCAACCATAAGAGATAAATTATTGTTAGGGTTTAGGGTTAATACATGGTTATAAATACCTCCTTCTCTTCAATTATAAAATAGGATCATTGAATTATGCATCATTAAATCTCATAAATCTACTTATACTATCATTTGGAGGTTTCATTGCGTACATTTTTTCCTTGGATTAGTAGCACTTATCTTATGTACATCTTGGATGCATATGATAATTTTTTTAGCCTAGAATTGATCTATATTTTTTATCATTATAATACACAACAACCTCTTACAAAGCATCATTAACAAAGTGAGATATTGAGACACAAAAATTTCACTTCAACAAGGTAAGTATAATTCGAGCCCTTCATATTTTGGATAAGTAGATGTTGTATAGTGAATGGATTGATACATGCCAATCCTTGCTTAGATTACTTATATATTTTCTTAAATATAATTATCTTTTCTTATTTATTATCTTCCCTATTTTTGACAAAATATGTTTTGAGCATTAGATTAGCTCATATATTTATTTATTAGATTAGTTTATATGTTAGTTTAGTAGATTAGCTAATTTATATTTATCACATCATAAGACCTAGCTAGGTTTATTGCATGATGACACATGACTAGAGGCCTTGAAAACCTTCCATTTTCATTGTGTAGTAAGATATCCCTTAGTTAGTTTAATGGATAAAAAATTTGTCATGACCTTAATATAACAAACTATTGATAACCAAATTATTAGTTGGTTACCTTCTTTGATATTAGATATTAATGAGTAGGATAAGTTTTAGATCTATCTTATTTCACTTGTATACATTCTAGTGAACCTAATGTGAATCTAACCCTTACATCTTTTTTATTTTTATTTATATTCAACTAAACTGATCTTATTGACCCAGTTTAATACTTTATGTACATGTTTTAAAACTTCATCGAGCCTATCAACCTAGTTCATCTCTCTATGTGTAGGTTTTAAAAATTCATCAAGCCTATTGACCTATTCAAGTTCTCTATGTGTAGGTTTTTTAACTTCATTGAGCCTATTGACCTAGTTCTATCCACTATAAGGAGGAGTTTTAGTCTTAGTTAACTAGATCAAATTAATTGATCCAGTTTATTTTTTCAACTTTATGTGCCTAACTAAATTATCCCATTTGATTATGTTATTTTCTACATTTTATTTTTATTTAACTACATCAATATATTTTGCATGGCTTTATTTATTAGTTTTATTTACACTTGATTAATTTTATCAATTCTATTCAAGAAAACAATTTTCTACCTTTATAAGATCAAAAACTACATTGGATGACCCTATTAAAACAATTATTTAACTTATTTAGGAAAAACTAATCTATCAATCTAGTCTAATTTATTAGTCAATCCAAGTCAGTTCTATATCTGATATAGCTAGGCATGAGCATAGTAGGGTCTATGGTTCACAACATTTAAATGAACTATTGTGCTAGCATCAATTTTACATAAAGCACGAGCCTTATACACTCACCCAAATCACAATAATGAAGGGATTGGGGTTCATGTTAGGTTAGTTGAAAAATGGTGTAACCTTAGTCTTAATGGGACTTAGTCATTTGAAAATTGGGATTATGTGGTCTATTAGTGAAAGGATATTTTGGGTAAGATCAATAGGTATAAGCCTATTCAAGCGCATAAGTCTTTTGGGTGCAAGTTCATGTCTAGCTAGATATAGCTCTTAATGGTGCAAGCCATAGGGATAACATGTTAAGCATCCTTCTAAGTCAAAGGAATGCCTCAATCTTTGGTACTCACTCTTTAAGGTAATGCTCTATGCATGGTTACTAGGGACTCGATGCATGTTAGATTCAACACTTAGTCAATTTTACTACTAAACCAAGTCATTATTTGACATAAGGATGCTATTACTGACGTAGAGCAAACCTTCACTCAACAACATATGCAAGCATGGAATTTATACTATCATAAATATTAGATTCAAGTTGTAAACACAAGATAATGTTATGACCATTCTAAAATAGACCAACACTCAATTAATCTCAATAAAGGTCTTCATTAATTCACATTTTAGTATACACAATCCATAACATGAAAATAGAGCATGTGATCATATTTGAAACTACTCATGCATAGTGGCTCATATGCAAGCTTGGGATATACATTCAAAATTCCTAACCTAATTCAATACAGATACAATATAAAGTAGAGTCTCTCAATTCTAGTAGATCTTCACTACCATTAATCACCTCCTTCTTTCAAGTTCAAGCTCATTTATATACGTAGAGGAACATCTTCTTACCAAATTAGATGGGTGCACACTAGATTCTAAACTATCACTAGGGGTTATTATGTCATCAAATCCACTACTCTGACACCCACACTCTATAACCACCATATACAAGAACTCAATGAGATTCTCCTTCAAACCTAGGGCCCCTTTTTGTGATACCAAGTGAAGCATGCCTACTTAACACATATTGATACATGAAAGTTATTACAAATTATTACCCTTTTGAAACTATTAGTGTTAGCTAGAATAATCTTCAAAGATATTGTGTCAATTGGAAGGTAGTTTCTTAGTGCCCAAGTTTGAAGGAGAATCTCATTGAGTGCTTTCACATGGTGGTTAGAGAGTGCAAGTGTCAGAGTAGTGGAGCTAGTGATATAAAAACACCTAGTGATAGATTAGCATTTGGCGTGCACCCATCCAACCTAGAAATAAGATGCCCCTTCACTTATAAATGAGCTTGAACCTAAATAACAAAGGAGGTGATTAATGGTAGCAAATCTCTACTAATATCAAGAGACACCACTTTATATTATAATTTTCATTAAACTAGGTCAGGAATTCTGAATATATAACTCAAGCTCACTTATGAGCCAATGGGAATTAGTAGTTTAAAATATGATCACATGCTCTACTTTCATGCTATGGATTGTGTATATTTAACTTTGGATTAATGAAGATCATTATTGAGAGTAATTGAGTGTTGGTTTTTTCTAGATGCTTATAGAATTATCTTATGTTTGAAACTTGAATCTAATAGGTAAGATAGTATAAATTCCATGCTTTCAAATATTTTTGAGTGAAGGTTTGCTCTAACTCATTAATTTCATCCTTATGCCAGATAGTGACTTGGCTTAGTATTAAAAGTGACTAAGTGTTGAACCCAACATACGTTAAGTCCTTAGTAATTATGCCTAGAGCACTACCTTGAAGAGTGAGTACCAAAATATGAGCCATTCCATTGACTTAGATAGTGCCTAAAGGATGATTAACTTACTATCCCTATTTATTTCACCATTAAGAGATATATCTAGCTAGTTATGAACTTGTGCTCAAAATACTTGTGCTCTTGAATAGGCTCACACCAACTAATCTTACCCAAAATGGCCTTACACTGATAGACTACCTAAACCCACTTTGAAAATGATTAAGTCACATTGAGACTAAGGTTGTGAAATGTTTCAACTAGCCCAATATAGGCCCCACATCTTCCATTTTATGCTTCAAGTAAGTACACAAGGCTTGTACCTTGTGTGAAATTGATGCCAGTGTAGTAGTGTGTTTAAATGTTGTGTGCCATAGACCATACTATGCTCATGCCTAGCTATAACAATTATAGAACTAACTTGGCTTGATTTCTAATCACATGACTAAGAAAAAAATATAAACAAGGATACTTTTCTACAACATTTTAGTTCCATTGCTAGGACTCGTGTTGAATTTTATTGTTATAATGGTGTAATAGAGTGATGCTTTAAATTTTTGTCAAGAACATCAAGTGCTAGATAGAGCAAGTGGAAGATAGTTTCATGTAGAAGAATCTAACATGCCAAATACAAAAGCTAAGATAATGGTTGTAAGCTAACCTATATGAGGTGTTATTTTACAAACTACCTAATCATGTCTACCAATGGTTGGTTTCTTATACAACCTTTAGAAGATGAAGCTATAGCTAGTGACTTGAATGGACAAAAGAGTGCATAGAGAGGCTTGAAATCCTAGATGATGTTTGGATGCACACTATAAACAAGTGGTGGAGTGGTGTGTTGAATAGCTACATGTTTGAATTCATAGTGTCAACCTTCCCTTTCCCAAAAGAAGCAGAGTATGAGTTATTTCATGAACCAATGGGAAAGTTCATAATAGGGCTTAACACCAAAGTAAATAAATTATTAGTGTATTATGATATTGAAACCATAAGAATGGAAGGATAAAATACTTGTGCATATAAGCAATCATAGAAAGTGATAAGGGAAAGTTTAGTTGAGGCATGATGGAAAGGGATAAGTAACCTAACACTTGAGAGCTTTGAAGGTAGATCTATAACAAGTGTATGTTGATAGAGGATATGGAACCTAGAAGTGTTGAGAGGACCCATAACAAGAGGGAAGGGCATGGGGAAGGATATTTTGAATTACAATAGTGTGATGAGAGAGAGGAGAAAGTAATAAATTGAGCTCAACAATTGAGTGTATAAAGCCTTGGGTTCCTACTATATGTGGCAAAGGAGGATGCATAAGAAGTACCTAGCCCCTTTAAACTAGAAGTCCAAGCTCATGCATTAGATTATCCATCAGAAGATATAAGAATGATAATTGACCCTATTATCAACATTAACTTTTATATACTTCAAACTTTGAAATAAGACTTTGTAATCAAAAAAGTGATACCCTATAAGGAATTAAACCAAAATACCATGAGATTGGTTAGTGCCAACTTAGGAATCCAAAACATAAGCATAAGCATTCCTAATTAGAGGATGTTAGTTGTGTTGACTAGGAAATATCTCATAAGAAGTGGCCTAGTGCTACAAGTGAGCAGTACCACATCATTGATCTTGATGATGCAACCCACACCAATAGGATCAGCACTCAACCCTTCAATTAGAGGCATTAGAGGATCACCTCTAACCTATATTCTAAGGTAAAATGGTTCAGACTCCAACACTACCCGCTTAGTAGATGTATTATGAAATGGTGATGGATTTACCTAAGTATCATAGCATAAAGAATGTCATAGAGCATGTTCTCAAGTATGAACTTCAATAGCATGCTCAGGGTATTACCCAATTAGATCATAATGCAACTTAGTTCATGACCACCTTGTTGGATCATGCCCATACTTGGTATCAAAAATTTGATTCAAATCAGGCTATGGTTGATTATGATATACTAAAGGAAGATTTCTTGAAGGAATTTGATATTCTTGAGTTTGAACAATAGAGTATCATGGTTCTTAAGGAAATCAACCAAGGGCTATTCAAAAGCATGCACCTATATGACACATAGTTTAAGACCCTCCTTTCTAATCTTTCATATGATATCCACCCCTCACAACATGCACAATGGTTTGTCGGGGGCCTATTAGTACCTTTTAGAAGAATATTTTCTATGAAGACCTTTATAGACCCTCATGAAGTGCTTAAATCCATGCTCCAGACTGAGTTAGTAGGAAAATCAAAACTAGGATCATCTTATTTATGGAGGTGCATATCATGTCAATAGCCTCCCAATTATAGAAGATGACTACTAGTTCAATGCATGATACTCATAAAAAAATGTAGTGTTTTGACTATAAGATGGAGGGGCATAAAAAGAATAATTTCCCATGAATAAATGTCCATACCTTAATGCATAGCTATAAAGTTTGTTATGGGTTGTATGACTCTAAAAACTATCCCTTATTATAGTGTGATAGTCAAGTAAACATTACCATATATTACAAGATGTGTGACACCTATACTCATTCAACAATGTATTTTCAAGTAATTGATGAGATGCACCAAAATATGGAGAGAGGCATGAGGTAGGAAATGACCATAGCTAGTTGGTAGGTGGGCCAAGGAAATGAAGGATATGGCTAGCAGAATACTAGTTATGGGAATTAGTAAGGCATGCATGGGTGAGGTGTAGGACATGGTGGAGGAATATTCCCACCATGGTCATGTTACAAGTATGAATCAACTAAGCATTATTAGCACAACTTCCCCATGCACCTAATGTGTAATTATTGTTACAGATAATATGCAATCGATGATTAGCTAGACCTATATAAAAATTTGACTCAAAGTTGGCCTAATGTAGATAAGGGTACTAATATGGTTAGGCAAAAGAAAAAATAATAAAAATGGGCTCCCAAACTATAAAAAAGACATAAGGATCCACCTAAGGTCTAGACCATAACTCAGAGTGGGTTCACCACTCAACCACCTATTGCATTGAAAAAATAACTACACTTGGAGTATGGTAAGACAAGCCACACCAAGTGTAAATCATGACCTAAACTAAGAACTATGCCCTACCCTAACTTAGTGTGATAAAAATATGTCCTATAATAATCCATGAGCATAATACAAAATTTATATTGAAAACTTGAATTAGCTAGAGATCTAGAGGTGAAAGCAAGTGCCTCACATAGGAAGTAAGATAGCTAAGAAGCTAAAGTATAGGAGTTAATTGAGATCTTGTGCCTCCTATAATATAAAGGGATGTTGTCCTTGCTAAAAAACCTAATTTTAGAGAATGTAGGGAAGATAATAGAGGAGGATGCTTCACCTTATATTATTGAAGTAACTACACTACATATAGAGTAGGCACATTAAGTAAGGCATACTTAGAACATAGAGTATGACCAATAGATACTAATAAACACCATCATTGATAGATGGTCTATTTTTGAGGTCCTTTTAGACATGGGCATTGAGGTTAACATTCTATCCAAAACACTTGGGAGAAGATGTGATGGCCACCCTTAGATCCCTCCCCTCATATGTTATTTATGGCCAACAAAACCCAAGAACAACCTATTAAGATATTGAGTTTCACAATTTTAGATATTCTAGGTGCTAATTTCTAAACTAATTTTTAGGTAATTAAACTGACAGATCATGATAACTATCTATCACTCTTAGGTAGGCCATGGTGATATGTCAATAGTGTATACATGCACTTTAAAAATCACTACATGACTTTCAATAATGGTAGGGAAAGGGTGGTGATGCCCTATCAAGTGATCAAGGGCCTCTATATGTGGAAATTGTTGACTTCAAAAACAAGATCAACCACATTTATAACATCATGGCATGGTTTTCTGAGAAACTTAACTAAAGTAACCAAATAATGTCTGAATGAGAGAATGTATAATCAACTTCTGATACAACTAATGTAGCCTAAAATTGATGGTTTGAAGAGGCTTATAAAGTGACTAGGTGATGGTGTCACCTAAAATAGACAACTAAGCCAAGACCAACTAGAATGAGACTAATTCATATTAAGTGCACTCAAAATAAATGGGTTCTCCATGAAAAAAAGATAGTTAAAAACATGTTTTAGCTAAGTAAAGGGAAGCTTACAACACTCTCAAAATATGGAGGGAGCCAACCTATAGAGAACTATGTCCATGACATTGAAGCGTACATTCCAAAGGAAATAAACAAGATAGACACAGTATTACACACCCTAAAGAGCACTACCACTCATTGGTGGGTAGTACAAAGGCCTATCTTACCAACATGGAAAGATGTGAAGGTAAAAATATTCACTAGGTTTGGAAATAGAAATGAGGACTTAGACATACCTATTTACTTAGGCAATTCTGACCCAATTACACATGTGCACTTATGTGAAAAACATAGTCTATCTATAGTGAGAACATGTACAGAAGCCTATGGTTTCATGTCTTCTATAGGAATTTGAAAACATGGGAGTGAGCATGGTATGTTGTAAATGAAACACGCTAAGAGATAGGAGATTGGGAGGTGCTCAAGGAGATATTCATCCACACCTTATCCTTCTCTTCATATAACTTAGAGCTACTAGAGCCACTACAAGTCATTCACAAAGAAATGTTTGAGGACACTGACATATTAGAAGATCACCTTAGATGCATGTTCATTGAGAAAGGACTATTTCTCCTAACATTATTTGAAGAATAGGTGCTCAAAAGTGACTCTAGTAAGGAAGATGATGAGAACTAGAAGGATCAAAATTGGAAGGCTCTAACAAGAAGACAAAAACTTGTGCACCATATGGTTGACAACACTCTAGATGAAGAAGATCTAACTCATCTTTAAATTGAAACAATGGAGGGGATGAGGTAAGTTGAAGACTCTCATTAGGAGAAGAATGAACCCTATCATACACCACACAAGACCACTAAATTAGACATTAGTGTATAAGGTAAGATGAATATCACCATTATAGATGCTTACTAGTCTGAGGTAAAGATGGTACAAATTATATACCTCCTAAAGTAATTTCAAGAATTTTTCTTGTGCACCTACAAAGACATGAAGGGAACCCACCCTTCCCTTATAAAAATGACCATTAAGATAGGAGATAGTGCTAGGCCTATTAAGAATTTCTCGTATAAGATTAATTCTAATCTCTACACCAAGTTAAATATATAAATTAATGAAATGTTAGCCATGGGCATCATCTACCTTGTATAAGAGTCTGAATGGGTGAGCCCAATGGTTATAATCATCATGAAATTTGGGTGCATATGGATCTACATTGACTATATAATTTTGAATTCCACCTATGTCACTAACCTATTCCTAACCTCATTCACTAATAAGGTCTTGGATGGCATCACAGGTTATAATATATATCTTCATTTATGGGTTCTTGGGCTACCATTATGTGCAAATCAAGGAGGAGGATAAACCCAAAACAACCTTTTTGATTGAATGGGGTTATTTTTTTTATAATGGGATGCCCTTTGGAATCAATAATGTGTTATCCATATTTTCTATAGTGGTGATCATAGATTTTAAATAATTTATCCATAGGTTCCTCCAAGTCTATCTCAAAGACTAGATGTATATAGCCTTATCAAGGACCACTATGACAATATGTACCTCATTTTTGAGAGTTATAGGCTATATCAATAAAAATAAATAAGTAAATCTTTGGAAACCCTTTTGGGACATTACTTGGGTGCATCATCTACAAGGATGGTTTATGTATTGATGATATAAAGATAGCCACCATAATTTAGCTCTAGAATCCTTCAATGCATAAAGATGTTCACACCTTCCTAGGCCATTATGGACACTATAGGAATTTCATATTGAGATATGTGAAGATATCAATGCCTTTGGATGATCTCTTTTATAAATATGGGCCATTGTATTAGGGTGAGGCACAAGAGGAGGACTTTGAAACATTAAAGCTAAAATTGGCTAACACACCAATTTTATGATTCCCAAACTAGACTACTTCTTTCCACATCCATGTTGATGCTTTAGAATCCATAATTGGTGCTATATTGACACAACTAGGTGAGGTCAAGATGGACCACTCCATCACTTTCACAAGTAGGAAATTCACACAAGTAGAATATAATTGCACCACCACTGAGTATGAGACACTGAAAATGGTTTATGCCTTAAAAAAATTTAGGTAATATATGTTAGTGACCCCATTCACCTTTTTCACTAATCATGAGGAACTCAAGTACCTCATGAAGAATTTTATTTTACATGTATGTATATGCAAATGGATATTTCTATTCCAAGAGTTCTAGTTCTCTATTTTTGTTAAACTTAGGAAGCAAAATTTGGGGCTAGAATATTTGTCTTACATAAATTCTAGTAATGTAGTGGTGCCAATTGAATATGACATGCTAGATTCATAGCTATATGGATGCACATGTATAAGGTATATTTTGGTGACCTTTGACTATTTCACTAAGTGGGAAAAGGTTGTGTCAATAAAGCACTAAAAATATATTATAGTCATTTTCTTCATTTAGAAGAACATAATTAATTTATATGGGTGCCCATTAAGTCTAACTAGTGATAGGGGCACTCATTTCATCAATGAGATAATGTACATCCTATTAACTAAATATATGGTGGTGCACCATAAGACCACCCCATATCATCCTTAGGCAAAAAAAATAATTGAAGCATTTAATAAGATCCTAGGAATGTGCCTAACAAATATATGTGACATTACTTTCAAGTATTGGGATGCTCACATTTTAAGAGTACTATGGGTGTACCACATGACATATAAGTTCCTAAATAAAGCTACACCATTTCATATAGGGTTTACAACTAAATTATTTATCCCCATGGAATCCATGGTTTTATCCTTAAGCATTACACATATTGGTTTCTTAGACAACCAAGAATATTTGAACACAAGTTTATAATATTTAGAGTGCTTGTATGAAAAGTGTACCCAAACAAGATGGAGTTAGAAAATAAAAAATGCATGCAAAAAGCTTTGGCGTAACAAACACATCAAGCACAAAGAGTTGATTAAAGGAGCATTGGTATTGCTATATGACTCCAAGTAACTTAAGCACCTAGGTAAATTTCAAATAAATTGGATAGGCCCCTACATCATCCACCATATATTGGAGATAGGCATGTGCAAGTTATACATGTTGTCTAGTAAAATGTTCTTAGATAATTTCAATGGTAACTAATTAAAGATATATTGTTATTAAGATGGTGATTGTACCATAAGAACACTGACTTATTGGTCACTAGTTAGTTTTCCACTGAACTAACCAGAATATAGTTTGGCACAAGTCAAACCATGATCTTCTTTTGTTTTTGTTCCTTATATAGTGCAAAGAGGAAATAAATGATGCATAATGACCACAAGAACTTATCCATCTAGTCTCTCACACATAATTACAATTGGGTGAGTTGAGTACTTGCACTTTCTAAGTACCTAAGGCTAGACACCTAAGTGTTGGGTGCATGAGACCCATCAAACTAAAAATTCCAAGAAGCACACTAAAATTTATTCATAAGGTTCCAAATAAAGGGAATTTTCAATCTTATACATGAACTACTATGGCATTTCATGCATAATTTTAATTTGGTGAGTCAAAAACTTGCACTCTCTAAGTACATGAGGCTAGAGATCTAATTCATGGGTGTGTGAAACTAACTAGATGCAAGTAGAAGATACACAAGATCCAAGTGCACAAGGTTAACATTATAAGATCTTGGAGGCCCAAGAATGTACTACTCTAACACTTCCATGCATAATACTAGTCAGGTGCATTGATTCTATTTTATTTCTAAGCATCTAGGGTTAGACACCTGAGTTCTTGGGGATGAGGAAGTTACTATACTTTGTATATTTGAGAATAAAGGACAATGTACATAATTAAAAGGATAACCTTTGTGCCATAGTTGAAAAGGGTGCATCAAATGATCATGTGCTAGAGACTAGAGAACAAGGTAAAGATGCTAAAAAAGGTTAGGTGCAATAATGATAGTGAAGATGCATAATCTAACCATGCATAAGGGAATAAGAAAAAAAGACAAAGTGCTAGAGGGCTAGTGCAAGGGATTTATATGGGGAAAAATAGACCAAGGTAAGATGAAGCATAAAAAACTAACCAAGCTAGAGAAGCATGTTTGAAATAGAAGCACATCTAGAAGAGAAAGTGGAATTGAGGAGGTTGAATCATGTGCATGTGAGGTGTTACACATAGGTTTCCACAAGGAAGGTGAAGATCATGCTAATTAAACAAACATAGGAGAAGAATCATCTCAGATATCTAGCATCCACCCAAATTTTAATGGGAAGTGACCATTTTAATTTAATGTCACTTCATCAAATTACCATTATAAATTAGTTAATGAAGTAGTGGTAGAGGCACAAAAATATGTAATTAATGTATTAATGACAAAATATTTATGTGGATTTTATAAAATTTGTGTTTTTCAATAAATCTAGGCATCACCATGCCATAAAAGACCTGCATTAATAATGATAGCTAATAAAAGAGTATAAAAAGTAAACAAAATTAAAATATTAGATTATAAACCTTAAGCTAAATTGAGACTAAGTGTGTAAACTAGAGAGTTGAAGGTGAAAACCCTATACCAAATGAGAAATCAAACACCTCGAAGCACCAAAAGTGAATGATTGAGCAATAGGATAATTTCATTCACATTGACATTGGTCTAGAGGGGTTGAGAGAGAATTGTGTAGGAAATTGATAGTTAGAATGAGAATTTGTTACCCAAGCCACCATTAATGATCAATAAAGGTCCAAAGCTGAAGGAATATTCATAGATCTTATGATTGTAGAAGCATCGACCACCATTAGAGGCTTTGGTAAGCCACACCTACCAAGTTTCAACACAAATAAATTCAATATGGTGAATAAATTTAAGGCATAGAGATCCACATAGGTGAAAAAAGAACCTAAGAGAATTAATCTTATAAAATAAATGATTACCACCAAAATAAAGGCACAGATGGTCAAAGTAGTTATCATTATAGAAGTTGACACTGAGGCACTAATAAAGATATCCTATCAGTATATGCAATTTACTCTAGAGGTTACAATGGGGTAAGATTGGTGCTAATTTATGCACACTTATCAACTAAAGGAGTATAACCACCACACATCAAGTGACTTACAAGACTTGACATAAGATTAGATGGTAGACATAGGGTGCAAGTTGAAGTAAGGCACAACCCTATTCAATGTCTCAATTTGAAACAAGTTGATAGCTTCTAGTGAAACTCAACTCCATGAGTTTCCCTACTTTTAGAAGCTAGAGGAACTTGTATAGTTATTACTCTCACATTTCCATGATGATTGCATCTATTTCATAAGAAGATGCATGAAAATTTCATTATAACTAATCAAGAGAATAATCAGGCTCCTTGATGCCAGCCAAGACATCCACTAGTTGATGGATGATAATGAAGAGGTGGTGTATTATGAAGCTACTAAGTTAAAAAAGGAGTGTTTCATTCCCCATCCAATATTACAAATACCCTAATATGAGGGTGGCGACACACCTCATGAGTTCAAAACAATGCCCTGATGGTCGATGGGTTGATGTGATAAATGTTAACCTCTGCATCACCTATCACATGGTGTAAGGAGTGTAATTCAACATTTCAAATTTCATCATCAAAGAGTTGGTGAAAAATGCACTAGATTTCCATAGCATAAAGGGGACCTTCAGGTGGGGGTCAATCCTTATATTAATTATCATGGAATAAATTAGAGTTCTAAATGGGGATAAGGATAACCTCTAGGTTTTTCTAGAACATAATGACTCCTTGAATAAAAATTATAAATTATTCATTTTCCCCACCTCTTTCAACACCAAATACAAAACACACATGATGTAATGGTGAGATAAATACATATAAGCCTTTATATTGGAGTGGCATATTCCTCAAGAACTCCCCAAGAGCCTATATGAAATGACAATCTTTGTCATGATACCACACTATTATGTAGTGTGTTTGACACTACTATATGGAAATATATTGGGGTGGATAAGAATCCCCTATGAATTAACAATGAGATACTTCAAGGAAATGTTGCATTAAATACAAAATTAATAATAGATAGACATCCTAGTAAAGGAACTAGATGTGGAGAGGCATAGTATGAGGCATCAGTTCACTCATGTAAATGAGAAGGCCACTGAGGATGAAGAAGATGCATTAGATCACCCAAAAATTGATCCCATATAAGAGGTCACCATACTATGATAAATATATAGATTATGATATGAGATGAAGCCATAAAGCAAGGACTCTAATACTGAATAGAGCATCAAGTAAAGTAAAGACCCCCCAATCTAGATCAGGGATGAAGGGATGTCAGCGCCAACAAAAAAGAAAAAGTCTCCAAATAATAAGAGGGGGAGACTTTGGAAGAGATATAGGAGTTCCTAAGGCTCAAGATCACCTTAGAAGGTGAATTATCTCCTTTATAATCCTCAATGAAGCATATGTGATTCACACCAAAGGCTTCCCATAGCATAAAGAAGAAGGGGAAGGTTCCTCCTATGACATAGGGGAGGAAGAGGAAGAAGAAGAGGAAGATTAATTCGAGTAAGAAGCAATGAGGAGGGGAATATACATTATTCCTAAGGAATATGACTCCTCATCAATTTAATATACCCCCTCTCCATCCCCTCAGAAAAAATTGGAGAAGAAGATATGGAGATGGAAGAAAATTGACTTTAGTGAAGCTGAGATATAGAGGGAGCTAGAGATGGAGGAAAAAAGAGAAGAAATGACAAAGTTTAGGATGTATAAAGAATCCATTAAGATGGTTAAGGTTAAATAGTTTAGGAAATAAGTGGAGGAGTACAAGGCATAAAATATGAAAGGAAATAATGAAGGAAAAATAGGTGAAAAGCATAGCTAAGGGGAAGTGCATGAAGAAGCAATACCCATAGGTACACCAATTGAAGAAGAGTTGAAGTGCAAATGGGAGGAAATGGTCCTAGACTAAGAACACATTGATGTGCCACTAGAAATTCACTATAAGTGAGAATCCATGAGGGCTAAGTGAATGTCCCAAGTAGAAATTGATCATATAAAGGTTGAGGAGATAAATTTAGAAGAGAAGAAATGTAGGGTACATTCCAATAAAAGGAAAGCTAAGAAAAAGGTTGAAGAAGAAAATTCAAAGAAGAAAGGAACAAAAGAGGAGGAATCCTAGGTAGAAAGGAATATAATGACAAAAGAGAGAGAGGAAAATGTTACTACTAGCATAGAACCTATGAAGGAAATGGAAACCAAAGATGCACATAGCACCCACTCCAACCTAGTATAGAAAGATACATAATAGGCATGCCCTAGTTCTGAAGGGGTGCCTAAAGATAAAGAAAGAGATGATAGAACCTTATAATAATGACCGAAGAAGGTTTTAGAGACCCCAATAGGGTAAGAGGAGAGTAAGGCTAGTATTGAGGAGGTTTGCACCAAAGAAACATAATGAGAAGAAGAAATGGACAAGGGGGTAAATTTAGAGGAATAACCCCTCTAAAAACAAGATGGTGAGACTATCACCAAAGAGAAACAATAGGTGGACCAAGGGGAGAAGTCTGATGAAGAACCCCTAAGAGAATAAGAAGAAGAAGGTAGTAGAGATAGCCCTAGTGCTAGTGGAGGGGAGTAGGAGCATATATAAGAAACCATCAAAGTTTAGGAGTATGAGTTGAGATACAGGGAAAAAGTGTAGAGAGGGTTCACCCAAGATGATGACTTCTATATGATGGAGTACATTCCCCCTCAAGCTTCCATGACCTTGACATGCGATCAAGTTTTTTGGGCCCTCGATTACTATATGGATGAGCCTTAGTTTGAGGTGCCTATGAAAGTGATTTAAAGCACCTAGAAACCAAAAGATGGGCATGACTACAATCTCATGAATCTTATGGATATGAATCCTATGAGGTCAGTTAATTCCCTCCTTAAAATACCCTCTGAATTGGCATGTAAGAACATTGTCAATGATGTTCATGGCACTAGGTAGAAATACATTACACTTAAGGTATAAGAAGAGATAAATGTGATGAATCTCAAACTCCAATAGCTATTCAAGTGCATAGAAGAGGTAGATCCATCCCTTTTGGATGATGTGGATACCTCAAAAATGAAAGAGGTTGACAAGGTTTGCATGTTGGTAAAATAGATACTTACCCAGATGAAGATGGCACTAGAGGAACAAGAAGGTCCCTATGAATCCATCAAAAGAGAGATAAAAAAATATCAATGTATTGAAATACCTATTTACCAAATTAGAAGAGGGTATAGAATAATTATATGTCATCTTTTGAAACTTTTCCACTCAAACATCTATCATTGTCACGTGCCTTCAAAAGGTGAAAAAGGAGGATGATGCTTTAGTGAAGCATGTGTTTACTATGGGTAGGACCAAACATGTTCAAGTGATGGTGTAGGCCAATAACTTGAGCACCTAACTAAAGATCCAAGAATAAGAAATATAAACTCTCTTGCATGCCTTTCAAATAAAGGTGATTGAGTAAGGGGATACTTTATATGATGCGGTGAGGAAATATAAGGAAAGGATGCAATCCTTTAGAAAATAAATGGAAATATTGGACATGCTCACACTTGAGGATGTATCAAAAAAATTAGAAGGTACCATAGAATAAATCAAGCTCACCATCCTATGCTTCAAGAACTTTAAGGCATAATTCTAATAGAATTCTCCTAAATTTTTTGTAGTAAAGGCATTGAAAGACTAGTCTGAGGGTAAACTAGCAATTTTATATGGGGTATTATTGGGCCCCTTTTTTTGATACCAAGTGGACCATGCCAACTCAACACATCCCAATACATGGTAGACATTGAAAATGATTTCCGTTTTGAAAATGTTAGCACTAATTAGAAGAATATTTGAATATCTTGTGTTAACTAGTAGGCAATTACTTAGTACTCAGGTTTGAAGGAGAATCTCATTAAGTGCTTTCATGTGGTAGTTGGAGAGCATGGGTTTTAGAGTATTAGATATGGTGGAATAATAACCCTTAGTGATAGGTCAGCATCTGACGTATGCCCATCTAACCTAGAAATAAGATTCCCCTTTACCTATAAAATGAGCTTGAATTTGAAGAACAAAGGAGGTGATTAAGGTAATGAAGATATAGTTAAATTGAGAGATATCACTTTATATTGTAATATTAATTAAACTAAGTTAGGAATTTTGAATGTGTAGCCCAAGATCACCTATGAGTTGTTAGGCATGAGTCGTTTCAAACATGAGCACATGATCTATTTTCATGTTATGGACTATGTGTACTAAACTTTGAATTAATGAAGACCATTATTGAGAGTAATTGAGTGTTGGTCTTTTCTAGATGGTTATAGAGTTATCTTGTGTTTACAACATGAATCTAGTAGTTATGATAGTCTAAATTCCATGCTTACATATGCTTTTGATTGAAGGTTTACTCTAGGCCATTAATGGCATCCTTATGCTAGATAGTGACTTGTCTTAGTAGTAAAACTAACTAAGTGTTAAAATTAACATGCATCGAGTCCCTAGTAACCATGCCTATAACACTACCTTGAAGAGTGAGTACAAAAATATGAGTCATTCTATTAGCTCAGCTAGCACCTAAAGGATGTTTAACTTGTTATCCCTATGGATTTTACCATTAAGAGTTATGTCTATCTAGATATGAACTTGCACCCAAAATATTTATGCAATTAAATAGGCTCATTCCTACTGATATTACCTAGAATATCCTTACTCTAATAGGTCACCTAAGCCCAATTTTCAAATGACTAAGTCTAATTGAGATTAAGGTTGCACCATGTTTCAACTAGACCAATATGAGCCCCAGTCCCTTCATTGTTGTGCTTTGAGTTAGTACACAAAAATTGTGCCTTGTGTGAAATTGATGCCAACATAGTAGTGTATTTAATTTTTTTGTACCATAGACCCTAATATGCTTATTCCTAGTTGTAACAAGTATATAACTAACTTGGCTTGATTGTTAAGCACATGACTAAGCACAAAAGCTAAACAAGGATAATTTTATACAATAACATAGCTTTATTGTATGTTATTTATTAGTTTTGTTTACACTTGATTGATTGGATCGATTCTATTCATTAATACTATTTTCTACCTTTGTAAGATCAAAAACTCACTTAGATGACCCTGTTAAAATAATAATTCAATTTATTTAGGAAAAAACTAATCTATCAACCTCGTCAAATTTTTCTTATCTAACAGGTTTACTCTAACCATCCTAGTAACTTCAATTTTACAAATTTTAATCAAATTTATTTTCCCACCTTTTAGTTATATTTTAAATTTGGTATTATTTTTACTAGGTTTTCAATTCTCTAAGACTATACCTACAAAGTCAACTAGATTGATGGGCTCGATCTAGTTCTATGTCTATTTTATCCTTAAAAACTAAGGATACCTACTCAATTATGTTTGTTTTATTTTATTTTTACAATAAATGAAGTTGATCTGATTGAATGTGTTATGTCATATTTTCCCAACTTGATCGACATGTTTGATATTTTTTAATTTATTTCACATTCAAGTTCAAGGAAAGGAAATTAACTTAAACTTGATAGTAATTAAAATAACATTACATTTTAATTGATTGTATGTTTATTTATTTTCCAAAAGCTGTATCTTAGCTTTCAAAATATCAATTTTCACTTTTATTTTTCACTTTTTTTGGATTTCCCTATAAAATTTGTACCAATAATTTTATAATTTCTTAGATACTATCATGAAAAGCTATGTGATACTCTATTTATGGTCCTTGTCTATGATTTACAAATATCATAGTGTGAGAGGCTTTACCCAATACTCATAGCCATAGTACATATCTAAACACAATCTTTAGTTTCCATGTACCTCATGATATTTCAGGGACACCCAATATTTCCCCTTTATATTAAAATTTAGGAACACATGCAACCTTTTAATTCTATGGTGCATCAATTAGTAGTTAGCATTGATAATATACTTCTAGATTAATCTTGAAACTAGTTTTAGTGGGCTATGTGAATTGTTCTTCTTTTATATTTAGTGCTCTTAAATATTACACCAACATTATCCAAAAAATAAGAAATTATCTTTATAAGCATACACTTTTAATCACAACATTAGTACAAAGTATTAATTTTTTTTCAAATAATTACTTAGCATCTAAATTATAATCTTACCACTTATTGTTTGCTATTATATTTTATATTGTAGACTATATTAGCCAACATTGATACAAGTTTTGTGATGTGTGTTTTAACTATATTAACCAATTTAACCTATTTTCCTATGTGCTTAAACTCTATTATATATATATATATCTGTGTGTGTGTGTGTGTATATATATGTATATATGTGTGTATATATATATATGTGTGTATATGTGTATATATATATATGTATGTATATATGTGTCTATATATATATATGTATATATATATGTATATGTATATATATATATGTATATATATATATATGTATATATATATATATATATATATGTATATATATATATATATATATGTATATATATGTGTGTGTGTATATATATATATTATATACTCTGGATTAATACCAATTAAAATTCTACCCAAATTACAAAACCAGATTGACTAGCTTGACCTAGTCTGATTATAGACTATTATATTTTCTTACTTTCCCAATTAGGCTGACTAGTTCAACTTCATCTAGTTCCATATTTTTATATTATCCTTATATCCTAACTATATCAACCATATATTTATTACATATTTTCCAACATGGTTTATATGTAGCCTAGTGTTTTTCCTATTTCAAAACCAGCTACATCGACCAATTTGATTGTGTACCTGCTGGCTGACATAGTTTATTTTTAGCCTAGTATTTTCCTATCTAGAAACCAATTGCATTAACTAATTTAATTAGATAATTTATGGATTACATAGTTTATCATTAGCTTAGTCTTTTTCCATTTCAAAAATAAACTACATCGACTTGTTTTACTTCATACTTTTGGCTGACACAATTCTTTTTATAACCTAAAATTTCTTTAGCTAATCTAGTTTAGCTAGTGGCCAATTTATTTTTATCCAATATATTTTTTCCTAAAAAAATTTACCCATTATTAATATTATTTACACTTTATTTTTCATCATGAAATCACTTATAAAAACCATCCTTTTTAACCTTAACCCATTTATAAGATACATGGGTTGTTAACTTTTACCCACCCTACCCACCCTACCCACCCAAGAGGATAATCTCTCATGGTGCACTTATTCCAATTCTTCATCTAAATCTATTGATTAAACCATGGTTCAAATTACCCAAAGTGATGATTTATATGGATCTAACCCATTTACACATCTCAAGATAACACCTTATCTAAACTTCATTATTACACCATTAGATAAATAGATGCCAAGATAAAAAATAACCCCACATGGAATACACCCATGTTTCTTATACCTAATTATGGTAATTTCCCTCCTTCCAACACTAATAATCCAAATACCATCAACCAAAATACACCAATTAATACCACTCAAATTCTTTGTCAAATGGTTCAACAAATGAATGTTATGAAAATAAATAACAATTCCCATATGATTAAAATGTAACATCGTATATTAAAAATGACCAATCAACCTTATATTATCATGACTCAAAATAATCAAAATTTTATCCCTACCCCTCTTAGATTCCAATGGAAATATTATTCCTCAAACTTTTATGCATAATGAGATGCTTCAAAAACATCAAAACAAACATTTTTCTCCTTTCATAGTATCCATTTATATTATAAATATATCTCAAACTGTTAAATATGATGTAACTAAAGACCCTACCTCATTCTTTAAAGCATTTAGTAATATCTACAAGGAATGGGTCCAAAAAAATACTTTTTCTACTACCAAAATTTTAGTCAAAGCATTCACAAGATATGTTTTAGAATGGTATAATTAATTTACTCAACATTCTATCTCATAATTAGAATATTTGGTCAATTATTTATTTAAATAATTTCAACAAAATGATCTTCCAAAAAATTGTCTTAGTCACTTTATAAATGTTAGGCAATCACCCCCAAAATCAGCTCATGATTTCATAAAAGAATGGAAATAATTAGCTCATAAATTAGATCATGACATGACTAATGATAATCACTTTAAACTATTTATCACTATGTTAACACCTTCCCTTAAATATACGGTTTGAATTATTTCTCTACAAACTTTAAATGAAACATTTGATCAAGATAAAAGATAAGATTTCCATATGTAACAATTTGATCCAACCCATAGCTCAACCACATAATATTTACAAACTTAAAATAATAAAATTATCAGTGTTGATCCTAAAAAAAAATCAAGAGTAGGTAAAACATAAAATTAAATTGATTATCACCCACCATTAACAATACCACAAATGAAATAATTGTTATCTCCACCAGAACCCTTACCTACAATAATAACAACCCCATCCTAGTATGATCCTAAAAAAATTTGTTGGTTCCATGTTGATAGTGGTCATTCTCATGAAACATGTCATAGAATTATTTCATGTTAGGTGATAAATTTGTCCATGATGATATGATCAAATTACATCATCATGATTATCTTAGAGATTCTCAAAATAAATAGGTTACTAAACCCATACATTCGAAACATAAAAAATCCTCTTCCAATTCTAACACACAACATTCAAATGACTAATATTACACTAAATCCTAGTATGTGAATGTAACTAAAGTTAAATATAGAATTAAACATGCTCACAAATATCTTCTCACCAAACCAAAAAAATATTATATTGATGAATAATCACTTAAAGATACTACAATTAATGTACTCATATATTTTAAACCAAATTGTGAACCGCTTCCACAATCATAACCTCAACCTAACACACCTATACCTATGAAAAAATTCATACCTCATAATCCTTATGTTGGTTCTTCATCCTACAAAATGCATTAGAATTTTTGAGAAGAACTTAATTCAATGCCTTGTAAAATTCTACTTATATAATTAGCTTAAAATTCTCCATATCATCATTAATTCCTTATGCAATAATTATTAAACATCTAAGAACCAAAATATCATGATTCATAAATTCATTATAATTATCCACCAGTTACATAAGTCTATACAATTAAAATAACCTCCACATCTCTAATACCATCCATCAAATTTATCGAAGAGGATATGGTTAATTATGAGATTATTTTTTGAGGAGATGATCCACCTATATTTATTAAAATAATAATCAATAATACCTTCATTATAAAAAAATTATTAGATTAAGTATCATTAATTAATGTCACATGTATTTAGTTAATTCAACAAATCATATACACCAAATAAATATCAAATAAACACACCTCATGTGTAGTGGATTTTATAATACCAATAAAAAACCACTTGTATAAATTTGGCTCACACTTACCATTGGACCCAAGATAATTGAAACTAATATCATGGTTATTTATCTCCCCTTTATCTTACAACATACTTCTTGGTCACCCATGGCCACATCATATACATGGCATTGCTTATTTGGGTACTTAATGTATTAAATTCATACATAATGGAAAATTATACAAACATGAAGTTGATCCCAATATATGGAGTATTAAACTACCAAGTATTAAATCCCAAATCATATTATGAATATTTACCATATTAATAGTCCACCTATACCTGAATTTGTTAACATTTATTCTGATTTACATTTTACTCTCACCGATTCATATGATGATGAACCAAATGAATTGTAAAATACTTGCAATACCACTTGATTACCTCCTTATATAACAAAATGGATTCCTCCTTATTTACTCCTACATGATCATACTATTCCCTTACTTGATGATACTGTTTATACTCCACCTCTATGTAATGCATATGAAGCCTCTTATAGAGAAGATAATTTCACTTGTAATTAATATGGAGTGGTAAAACTATTTCAAGATCTTTTAACTATATCTCCATGTAAATTTAGCATAGGTGTTTCAAAAAATAATTATCCTATGTAAATTTATGCATACACTATTTTTCACACCTAAGATGATAATTATATCATGGCCTAAGCCCAATCATGAGATTTAGATGTACAACATTATCAAAAGAGATTAAAAAAATACATGCCTTCAACCATGATGTCCATGTCATTCATATCTCATTTGATACTATATTAGAACCTAAAATTTATGTACCCCCTACTAATCCATCATTAATACACACTCCATGGGTAATCAAGCAAACCCTAACTATGGTATCTTATGAACCTTCTATAAAACCAAGTTTACCAACCATAAATATTATTTCCCCTTCATTAAATGATCTATATCAATCTATATTATCACCATCTAAATATATCCAACCAAAATCAATTGAGACAACGCTTAATCAATTATCATCTAAAATCCCATCCATTGAATAAACCAATATAATTATTTCATACCTTGTTTATTTAGCTCAACCTGATCTCACCAACATATAATCCACATCCATTACTTCCCCTAAAATTATCTTAGATTCTAAATTAACTAAAGTGTGACAAATACATTATAAATATGATATCAAAGGTAATTAAATCACTGATATTGAAGAATATGTTAACTATGATGGACCTTTACCCAGACTTCCTATTGATGAATCTATAATAAAAATGATACATGCTAGAGAACCTCAACTTCCATGACAACATCATAAGTTTGGAAACTTTTAGTAAAAGGTTCCTTGTTTAAATAGATTCATCACTAATGTGAACCCTAAAATAAATCCTATCTATTTATTCCCTCCCTCTCCATATAATTTATAATATGGAAATGCAATGCTTATCAAATAATTTTCAAATAATGAATATGGTACACCTACATGTCCTTGACAAATTATCATATCTAAAGAAATCACTCCCAAAGAGCATAATAATTTGCCTCTTCTTTGAAAAAAATCATGAAACTTTTACTCATTCATATGAACATATGATGGGAATATATATTAGATAATTTTTCATGAAATCATCACTTATCCAAATGCTAAACTCATACAACAAAAATAATGAAAATTACCTCCTGAGATGTCTACATTATGTCATTAAATAATCATCAAACTTTTGATTGATAAATTCACTAAACCTATAGATTACTCAAAATGGGTCACAAAAATTATCCATGTTTAAAAAAATTGATCTTTGTTATTTGCATATGCATCAAATTTCACAACCTAAATTTATTATTTTTAAAAGATAATTTCACCTTACCATCGATAGATGTCATCATCAATTTCACTACTAGTTACAAAATATTGTCGCTAATATACTAAAAAGATCTTAAATATATATATGAAATACTTACATAAGAGATATATAAGTGTAAACTAATAGAAAATCATAAGGAATACAGATCAATTGAATAGTGTGACATAGATATCATGTGAAAAAAACTTCATTAAAGGTTAAAAACCCATAGTGATTATTCCATGTAGAAATAATTCCCCAATACATTAAATCTTCTAAATCTCACTCCTAAAATATATTCTTCACAAAATATTGTGAGAAATAATAATCACCATGTTCAATATATGAATTTAAAATAGGGGTAAATCCTATTTATAATATTCATAAGTAGAGGTGACCATTGTAACCAATGGTTCCATCTTTTCCCTGATGAACATTTAATTATATTGATAATTATTAAACAAATATAATTTAATTGTTTATTTTCATGAGGTTTTCACCTCATGTTAATAAATAATAAATTATTATTATTTTTTTAATTCTCAAGGTAAACTAAGGGTGAATAAAGAACCACTTAGTCATTAGATGCTCTAAGACTCCTTCTTAATGCTAAGTGGGGATAAATGTCATAGTCACCATAAAAAAGAATTATATTATGTACACAGTTAAATAATTTATAAAACTTCATCATACCAAACACCACCTTTTGAAATAAAATGAATTATAATCCATAAACTACTCAAAATTAATTTTACGCTAACATGATTGTGAGACTACATCTCATAGTTTTTCATAAATAATCACTAAGCATATTTGGAACCTTTTATAACATAAGGATATCCATTATAAAGTATTATTTTAATGTATTTTGGTAAAAAATTAAAACTTCCACATAAAGTTTACTCAAATCACATAACTTCCACATGAATTTTATGATGAGAAGAGATATAGAGAAAGAGAAGAAATATATGTCCATTAGGAAGTGGAATTATCATGCACACTCCCCCTTAATATAAAAGCCAATAGGCCCTACATTTTATGAAATTGACAAAACTTGGTAGTACCAAGTGGTTTTATAAATATAACTTCCACTTGTTCATTCATAGGATAGAACTGTAGATCAGTATCACCATTGAGGCCTTTTTCTAAGATAAAATACACATGAACTTCAATATGCTTAAATTTTTGGTGTTGTGGACCTACACAAATCATAAACACATTCAAAAATAGATTCATGATAGAATAATATGGTTGGAATCACAATAACCACATATATAAAAATATTACATATTTTTTTCTATGGTAAAACATGTTTTAAAATAATCATGTCATATTTTAGGCAAACAAGTTCACTACTTTGATTTCAAAGTTAGTGAAAAAACATAAATTATTGTATGCAATTCATTATTTGACATCTCTAATATATATATATATATATATATATATATATATATATATATATATATATAAGATGAACATTTCCAACTAAGATTTGATGCACATATAATAATTTAATAATAATATGATACCAATTTTAATCAAACATTAAATATACTATTATCAATAAGTCATTTTATCATTTGAGTTTAATAAAAAAAATCAAGTTTAATATGATTCAACAAAATATTGAGGTCTAACCTCTCATACATCAAATATGGATAATGTTAGCATGAAATTCCATCATCCAATTAAACATATATGAGATTGAAACAAATAAGTTTAGACATATATGAATACAATGCTTAGTAAAGTAAATGATGAGGAGCCAATAATACAAACTTCATTTGCACTTTGAATTTTGTAACATATCTTAATATCAAAAAAGTCATGTAAGGATGTTAGCATAAATAATCAAACTATAAAACAATAAAATGAGAGTATATAAGAAATTAAAACACAAATGATCGAAACCCACTAGACATGATCTTCTTACCAAATGAAACAACTAAAACATGACAACTTTATCAAATTAATCATGATGTTATGCATATATTATATTTCAATGCTAACTAAATTAAAAATAATCATAATATCTATATATCTTATTTGATTTATCACATAAGGCAAATATATCTCTTGAAATATAATTGTAAAATGTTATTTTCAATAATCAATACTAAATCATTTTATTGACAAATATAATGTAGATGACAAACTATCAATATAATTAGTATCTCTAAAGTAACAACAAAATAGTTTTAATAAAACAAATGATATTTTATGTACATACATGTCTTTTTAATGTATAAAAATGAAAATATTAAGTAGGGATTCTATTTATAATATGCATAGTATTATTCATGGCTTTAGCCCATAAAGAATAGGAAGAACATTTATAGGACACAATGTTGTTCTAGCCATCTCAATGATGGTATGATTTTTCCTTTTAGAAATACCATTTTGCTAAGGGGAATAGGGATTTGTTAATTCCATTTTATTACCATAATTAATTAAAAAAGAATAAAATTGTTTACTAACGTATTCACCATCATCATCAGTCCTTAATCTCTTGGTAGAAAAATTAGATGCATTTTGAACACTAGCTTTAAATTACTTGAATTGAGACAACACATCAAATTTTTTTAATATAAAAAGACAAAATAATTGTAGTGTAATAATTAATTTAAATATCATAATATAAATAAAAATTTAGAGTTAAAACTTCAATATATCATACAACATCACTATGAATCAATTCTAAAGGATGTGAGGAATTTGCATCATGATTTTTATAAAAGGGGTTAGTATGTTGCTTACCATGTAAGAAACCCTCACAAGTTTCATGAGGAGAGGAGATATAAGGAATTAAAACAACAATATTATTTTCATACATATCATGTAAACTTATAAAATTAATATGTCCTAATATTGTATGTCATAATTGAGATTCATTCTTACTATGTGATGAAATAAAACATGCAGAAGAATGAGAGAAGATATATAAACTAGTCTTTTAAAAACCTTCAACAATAAAGGAACTAAATTTATTTTTAATGGACTAGTTATATTTAAGTAATTTTATAATAAAATTATCATTTTTAGGTTGAGAATAAGATAGAAAATTCCTTTTTAGCTTTCGTACATAGAAAACATCATTTATAGTAACATTTAAATTTTTTGTTTTTCCTTATTTAATTGATTCTAAAAATAAATTACCTCGTAAATAAATTATTTTAGATGTATATCTAGAATCACATATAATAATATATAAAAGATTCATATGATATGATGCAACGCTATCTAAAATCCACTCATTTTCATGTTAAGCAAGTAAAATAGCATATAAAGCAATAACATTCTAATCTTAATTGTTAGTTTAATTAGGGTTTTGATTCTTCTACTTATTTTGATGATATTTCTTCCATTTTTTATTTTATTAAGATTGATTTTTATTTATATCTTTATTTCTATAACAATTTTTCTATCTATGACCGAATTTACCACATCAATTGTAATTTCTATTAAACTTGGGTTAATGATTCTTATTACAAGATTTATTATTCTCATTTGAGCTAGAAGTATAATTAGGGTTAGATTTATGGTCATTATTATAATAAATAATATTTAAGGTAATAAGTGTCTGAATGGAATTCTCTTTATAATTAAAATTGGTCATAACTTTCTCTTGTTAAATTAGGAGAGCTGACAAGGTGGTAAGGTCAGGGATATCTTACACAATTTGATATTTAGAATTCAAAATTGAAATGAAATTTCCAAAATTTTCATGAATATTTAATTTAATTATAAAATAAATAAATTTGTATTGAATCAAATTACAATTACATCCATCTAATTGAGCTTTCATGTTTTTAATTTTAGCAATAACAATTACAACTTTCTCATTACCTTTCATATATGTAGTTAGCAATTCAAGGATTAACTTAATAATATTCAAGAGATGAGTGACCTCATGAATGGATTAAATGAGTTTCAAATAATCTATATGAGTCTCCTATTAACTTATGTAGATAATAAATTCATTCTTAACACTCTGTAAGATAATAGACATAGCTTCATATGATTTCTATTGAAATGCATTGATAAGTTCAAGGGTCACATGTCATCCAGAAGGGGATTTTTTAGTACCAATGATAATATTACATAAATTATGGGCCATAAATTTGGATTTAATAAGATTTTTAACTATATTTTAATTATTTTCATTAAACATTTGAGATTTATCTAAGGAAAAAAGAAGTG